>JZKD02S1522192.1:155716-179342 GCA_000966675.3 Picea glauca
GGCAGATGATGGCTATTGGTGTTCATCTTGGACAATCTTAAATGGTAATGTTCCTTTCAACTCCCTAATTGACCTCTTACAACCATGCAAATGATCTTTTGGATTCTATTTATTTGGATCCACATGACCGTGGTGGGAATTTTGAGGACATAATCGACCATCAGTTGAGCTCAAGAGTCATCATTTGGGTGTCAAAGTGAACTACCAGAGATGGGATCCAAGTTTATGGACGAGATTTTTGGATTACTTTAGCATTGCAATTAGTACTTGCACATGGGACACTGACTATTTTAGCATGGTGGTCATCACTCATACATGGTACCTATATTTATGGACAAACTTCTTGGACTACTAGAGAATTGAGACAAACCCTTGCACATGGGACCCTATATGTTTGGACTACTTCATATTTGTGATTAGAAACCATACATGGGACCCTCATTTATTGTTGTACATCCACACTACAAGCATTGAGGGAAACACTTTCCAAAGGGGTATGGAATGTTGGGATCCTTCTTAGAGGTGTAATGGGTGGGGGGTGCTGGGAGGGGGGAGAAAGGCCCATTAGACTAGTTATGGTATAGTTATGGTGGTCATTCAATCTAAATTGGATTGGATTCAGGGGGTGGAGCTAGGGGGAAAAGGCCCATTAAACTAGTAATGGTCTAGTTATGGTGGTTACTCAATGTAAAGTGGATTGGGTCCATTATGGTTATTATTATTAAATAAGGCCCACTAGTTAGTTAGCATGGAATAAATGTAATGTGGCCACATTTAAGAAGGTCCACTTGGTATTTAGGATGTGGTTATGATTAGGATGTGGTTATGATTTAGACTGGGTCGATGAAAGAAGTAATAAAAATGATGAGCTGATGACATCATCGTCTGAAGAATCTGTGAGTGAAGATGATGAGTTGATGCCATTGTTCTCACCAACATATGTCCACTTAGTCACAATGACACATCTTTGATATCCTCCAACATTAAAGAAATCCCCACATCAACATGGAGTTTAAACATTTTCAATATGTGTGAGTCATTCATGCATTCTCCTACCTCATGGAAATTCTCTTGTTATCATTCTCATCATTATTCACATAACCCTAACACTATATTCCCCTTAGTTACTCAATAATCCAAATTTAGAAATGACCAAAACTAATGCAACAATGACGGAATAACAAATCTTGGAAGAGAGATAGATGGTTGTAGATAAGCATAGAGACAAGGAAAATTAGAAAACCTTTAACCCCATGCCCATGAAATAGTTGCTTATTAATTATTTAAGAGCTAAGGCAATACTCCACTAGGTTTCCCATAAAGAAATCAATGGATTGAACTATTTCTTCCTACATGAGGGCACTGAAAAGGAAGGAGATGCTAGAGGGATTGTTGAGTAGAGAAAGGAAACATTTTCCCTTGTATTATGTATGGCATGGAAGAGATGTTTTCCCTTATACTCAAATATCACTCACATACCCACTCTATATATCATCTCATCTCATCCTCATTTCGTTTTAATTTTCTAATCGGTCGAATTTTAAAGGAAACAATTATTAAAAGACATTGTACTAGGGCTAGAGTACATGATGGGCAACGGTGACCTGTGAATGGGGCCAATGTTGAATTTTTTTCAAATTTTTTTTGTATGACATCATACATTCTTGAGTATTGAAACCCTTCCATACTATTAAGGCATGTTTCGAGTCTAACCATGTCAAATTTCGACGCATACATGCACATATTGAAGAAATTTCAACGTTGGCCCCATTCACTGCTCACTATGCGGGGTCAGTGCATGAAAATTTTGGTGGTTGAATTGGAAGTTCCATGACATTTCAGGAGAGTTCCAACAAAGATTATACAGATGGAAAAAATGACATTTGACAATGAGACACCCATTATGAACGTTGTTGCAAACTATCTGGTAGAAAATAAGACCTCCTTAGTATGCGAATATGTAGTACATGTGATGCGCAGTGAAATGAATAGATCTTGTGTAGCGACTGAAACAAAGCTTGCGTAGAGGATAGGACAGATTTTTCATAGGGTAATGCCTGTGTAGTACGTTGAACAGGGCTTGTGTAGCATGTGAGTTTTCTTAAATATGTTATGGAAGAGGAGTGTATCTGATGAAAAAGAGCCTTTGCATGGAGAAGGAGAGGGAAAAGGAACTTCATATGTCAATCAAGCTTGATTTTGAAATCTTGATTGGACCTTTGAAATGATTTGGCAACTGGGGTAGTGCCAATATTTGCACAATGTGTGATGATTTACAAACCAAATATCAAAACCACTTTGAAAAATTAGTACATATGACATGATGACTCATGACGGCTCCATATTTTTCATAACATGTCATTATGATCCATGATACCATTTGAAACACTTCCACTAGACCTTTGACTTATGACTTGAATCCTTTGTGAAATACCATATCAAAACTTATAGCAACAACCTTAGACTCATTATTAACTATCACACACTTAATATCTCAAAATAGGAATGCATTGGTCTTCCCAAGACCAAGGCATAACTTTGCAAACTCTTAACAAACCTATGACCCTACCTTGAAAATTAGGATACTAGCATGGAGCAAAAAAGTACTTAGATGAGAGAAAAAAAACAAAAGACATGACATAACTAATGAATCTTGTGCAATTTACCAAGTTCTTATTTTTTGATGTTATTGCATGCAGTACTAAATGCAGGGACAAGTGTCTCGAACAAAGTTCAAAAGAATCAACTACAAGGCATTTTATTAGGACTAGACATGGGAAATAGTGACCTGTGAATGGGGCTTAGAGGTCATGCATGTGGATTTGAACGATGTTATATCATTTGCATGGAGTGTAGGGATTATGTAGGGCTTATATGGTGCAATGTAGTGTATTCTATAAGAACATTCTCTATTCCAAATCTCAAAATGGATAGTACCATATCTTGTTCATAAGACAAAAATTATTTGTATGTTGCCTTTGTGGTGGCTCAAGCCCTCACACATTATGCATGACAATGAAATGTAACACTTTGAATCTTGAATTATAGTACTATATCACATGCAAATTCTAAATTGACTTAGCTAGCAAATGAACTTTGACAAACCATTATGGCCCAAGCATAATTTGATTGGTAGGATCTTTATAACTTTCAAGAATATTATCTCTGCAAGGAATGTTTCTTTAGTAGAATCTTGGTATATTTCAATATTATTATCTATTATCTCTTAGCGCATGATGACCATCGGGGAGAATTTGAAAAAAAAACAAGAAAATTACAATTTTTAAAGGTAAAATCCGACAACAAGGCCAATTTTTTAGGTGGTGTCGGAGGATGTCCTCGGATTTTAGGTTCAAATGTAATTTTTTTGGAAAAATGATTCCTTATGTAGGTCTTATATGGTGCAATGGAGTGTAGTCTATAACAACAATCTCTATTCCAAACCTCAAAATGTATAGTGCCATATCTTGTTCATAAAACAAAGATTCTTTGTATGTTTCCTATGTGGTGTCTCAAGCCCTCACACATGATGAATGAGCACCAAAGATAAATGATATAAACTAAGGTCACCCTCCATTAATTTTATCCCTTGATTATGGCTTAGGCCACAAGAATCATCCCTAGAGCACCAAAAATCTATAAGATCCATGGTCCATGACATTAGGGTTCATGAGCCATGCATTGGACCATAAGCCAACATGCAAGCCCTATATGGGAATTTTTTGTCTTGTAAGTGGGATATGATGGCCATTTTGAGATTTGTAACATTAGGGATGTTTCTTTGGGCCTATTACTTGGCCTACATAAGGGATATTTAGCTTATAAGTGAGATATGGTCACCATATTGAGGATTGGTGCATTGGAGATGGCTCTTGGTTCCCATGTAATAGTTGAAAGCCAAAAGATAGGGTCTAAGGTCATAAAATTTGTCTCTAAAATCTCATGGATATGTGTGGTCCCTTAGTCTGCCATCACACATGCCCTAAATAGGGAATATATGGTTCATGATTTCAATATGGGACACATTCGATTGCAGGGAGGAGACATACTAAGTGGAGCATAGAGATTCCTCTCCCTTGCAGTAGCACATCGTTCTAGGAGATCACCCTCACAGTAGAAACAACTATATGAGTGATGATGGAGGGAGATTGATTGACCCACAGGTTGTGGAGATACCTACTATTGTACCCAATGGTTGGTGTTCAGTGATGAGTACAGACGATTATTTACCATGGGTGCCAATGGACAATCTTTTCGTCAAGTTCTTGGGATTGACCAAAGCATATGAGACTTTTCATTTGGTTGAAAATATTTATGATAGCCTTTCCTGATTCCTTCATCATTTACAACAACATAGAGGGAGATAGACAATGGTATGGGACATGGAGAGTTGGTAGGCCGAGACCACCTGAAAGGAGTGTCTTTATTGCATATAGTAGGATAGGGGTGGATCATTAGAGACAAACAATTGAGGCCTTGGGCGTGACTGAGAGTATCTTAGGCCATGGGATAGAGGATATCTCATAGGTTGATACATATTCAGACTCTCATTGGGATGAGGATGGAGGGTTTTTGATAGTTACCAGTAGGGCACATTAGCAATTAGTGGGGATTGGAAGTGATGGACTTCCAAATTTGACATGGGATCTGAGAGTCCATTTGGTCAGTAGTTTGCTTCATCTTATGAGGATCCAGGAGTGGAGGATCCATTATGTATACTTTGAGTAGATATTCATGATCAGAGTAGTGCAACATCAACATGATGGTCCCTGTCAGAGACTAGCATGGGACCCTGGGATTACAGGGTTGGGCATTTTATTGATTGATGGAGACCAGTGGATCTTTGTAGGAGGAATTCACTTTGACTTTCCAGTGAGCTTCAGTATTGGGGGGAGCACGTCACTTTTTTGTGATTGGTTGAGGTCTTGCAATACCTCACTATGGAAACAACATGTTCACTCAGTGGGGGTCATGTTGGGTTTGGTACGGTCGTGGAGGACAGACTCATTTCAGGTTGAGACTGTGTGTTATTTGCAGGAGACTCATGGTGTTGATATGTTGCAGGACTATCCTTCATGAGGCATTGTAGTTCACATTTTGATACGAGATCCAGGGATTGGAGTGCTTGATAGTTCAGTGTTTGATGGCGTTGAGTTTCAAGTAGAGTGGTTTCTCGGGGAGTTGTCTGAGATTCTTTGGCCATTGATCATTCTACTCATCATGGGCATTTGGGTGTCATGTGTGATGAGCACTTGGAGAGGCCACATCTTGAGGGGAGTCTACCTTGTGTCAAACCGGTGGATATGGGACCCTGGTATAATAGGTAGTTGGATTTAGTTATTGCTTGAGAACAAGCAATATTCCGACAAGGAGGACTGTAATGCCCCCATTTTAGGACATTATTACATTACAGAGGGTGACAACAAGTTCAAGAGATATTAAGGGGTTTTATTGGGCTCGACTTGCATCATTCATCATATTTCATCATCAGTATCCATTCCGCACAACTTGGATTTGGTGTAACGACCCTTGATTATTAATTATAATTAATTAATAATATAATCCTAAAAATTGTTTCTTATATAATATTAACTAAATTAATTATCATTAATTAATTGTTCATAATTGTCAATGGTTACTTAATTATTAATCAACTCTTTAATTATGTGAGTAAAGAATTAATAGGGTTGATAATTTAAATTATTAAAACTTACGTATATAATTGGGATAACAAACATTAAATAAAGGATAAGGAGCATTAAATAAATGGGATAAGGTATTTAATAAATGGGATAAGATATTTAATAATGGGATAAGGTATTTAATAAATGGGATAAGATATTTAATAATGGGATAAGATATTAGGTAGGAATTTAATGAAAGGAAAGTCGGTGAAGGAGGGATAAGGGGGGGGAAAGGAKTTGGACRGGGGGAKKATGTTACGGGGAGTTGGGGGAATGAATTTGGGGGAGMGCRGAKRATTGRMRGAGTGAAACTTGGAGTGGARTYTACACAGTGCACCGGRGGTTGCTGGGGGTTTTGGGCTCGRAGGGCTAGGATATYYGTTGATATCCTAGGGCTAGGAGCTAACTAGTCGGCAGGGAGRTCRGTTTTGGGTTGTGTTCTAAAGGAGCGGGAAGGAAGCAAGCGGYRAGYAAATAGTAGCATCAGGTTCAGGTAAGAATTATGCATTGTTTTGAATTAATTTGTTATTAAATCTTGTTATATTGACAAAATTGCATACGAATGAGTTAAATKAGTAAAATTTCATGAAGGATACGGAAGTTAATGTTATTTCATTACTGTGTTATGAAATTATTTAGTTTATCAAAATAATTTGAAGTAATATGTAAATCTAGCCATTACATTTGGTTTCATTGCATTCCGACGATTTTCGTAATTTTGAGTTATTATGGGTCATATTTTAATTAAATTCACTAAGAAGATCATAATGAACATATTACTTGGAGAAACCTCTTAGTGTAATAGCTCATAGAAATTGGGAGGAATAACACTACAAGATAAAATGATGAGAAGTGACCTTCAATGGCCAGAGAAGCCATAAGGATAGATAAATCACTTTTTAGAGTTAAAATGGTTAATTCTGTGATGATAAAATAAAGAAAAAAGTCACTTTGAGAGACAAGGTGAACATGGGGTATAAAGGAGAGATAGGGGGCTCTATTCTGTCATGATGATGATTGATTATTTTGTATTGGTCCTCTTGGCTTGGAAAGCTCTTAGAGCTTGGGGTTTTGACGGTTTTGGTAACAAATCCTAGGATTGGTTTCGGTGTTGCAATGATACACCCTAGCTATTCATTTTGTGGGAAGAGATAACTTTGATCTCTTCATTGGATTATACTTCTAATTGGAAGCAAAGTGTTCGATTTGTGGCTGAGATTTTAGGGTGTGGGGAAAATTAGTAACTGTGGGACGGGCTCATGTCCTGATGGGCGCATTCTTTCACTATTTGGGTGCACTCAAATCTAGATCTGAACCGAAAATACTTGTTGGGCGTCTTTCTTATGAAGCTGAGTGAGTTTCATACAAACCTGGGCACTCTCATTGATGAAATATTGCAGTTGGGAAAATTTATGAAGTGTTGGGTCGTTTTCTTTCATTGTGGGATGAATACCTCACTGTTGGGGTGAATTTTGGGCAGAGAGAATGTTTATTTACTAGCTGGGCGAATTATTGAAGGCAGGGGCTGAGTTCTAGGCCATTATTTCTCCATTTAAAGGTTGGATATCTCATGCAAGACGCACAATATTAGAGGAGGGTGCATTTGTCTCTAAGGAGGGATCCCTTGAATAGTGAAGGGCGTATTAATGCTAATTGTGAAGGGTTGTAGAGTGCCAAAGGAGGGTGTATTGTTACAACAATGGTTGCAGATCCTTTGAAGGGAGTTAATCCCTTATTTCATCAAGTGTATTGGATGCCAATTGTTTGGGGAAACCTACAACCACCACCACAATACTCTTTTTGTTATTCCAGCTTGTATCAAACACATGAAATAATAAAACAGAGCTACATCATTTTATGACTAGAGTGGACTGCATTTTCCCTGAGTCAAAATTGACATTGTGGGGATCCATTCCTATCCAGAAGAGGGTGACCTGAATGGTCAGTTTGTAATAGGTCAAATTATTGCAATAAAAACCAAATCTTTGTACGCATTTTTCCTTGTTGTCCTATGTGTTAAATTGTTGGTTATTTCCTTCTAAACTCTACTGAAATAGATAGTCTGAACACAAAGCTTATTGGTGGCAAGTAAACATCATTCATCATGAAAGCTACATAAGAAAACTAAAACAATAAATCCATAAACAAACAACAGCCAATATAAGTGTTATATGGAGGATTGGAGTATGCTCACAAACTATTTGACAAAAACTATATATCAGAATTAAGCTACAACCAAAAAAGAAAGGGTTTATTAGTGAGAACAAAGAATTTCCATCAACTGTTTGAAAAAAGACTCAAACCAAAGGTTTTGTTAAATACTACAACAATAGACTAAAGTAGTCGCAGTCATTAAAGGGAATCTTACATGAAATGATAGCGTAGGGGCCCCACTAGATGAAACTCAGTGCTCTTAATCCAATGCATCTGACAGTTCATGCATCTGAGTCTCGGTTTGAGTTTTATCGCGAGTTGCAACTCACCTCCTCAAGCCATTTAGGGGTGTGGTCAATTTGAAAAGCTATTTGTTGGAGTATCTCCGACAATTTCATCGACGAAACCTTGGGAAGAGGACCAAGAGGCCAATTATATAGAGTCATACAAGGAGATCAGGATAATGTTGAGCCCAACCCACAATGAGAATTTTTGCATGGATCACCATTGCCAATACACCAAAAGTAAGACACTAAAATATAAAAGTGGTAGATAGAAAATAAAAAAAAATAATCTTTTATTCCCAATCTGCACCCACCAACCCCTCTCTTCCCTCTCCTCTCAAGATCCATAAATTAACTCGTGTTGAAATGGAAAAACGTTAACTTAAATGTATCTACTACATTTTTGACGAAAAATATTTTCTTGGGCACAAATGGAAGGAGTAGAAAATATTTATGGTCACTTCCAAGGATATTTCAAAATATGATATTGATGTTATCCCTCAAGAACCTTTTTCTCAACTAGTTAATGACACTTCCCCCTCTGATCAACTAGATGTGGAACCCCAAATCTCCCTACATGCCTTGACTGGTATTTCTACTCTTTGAACCCTTAAATTAATTGGCTACATCAAGCATTGTAAAGTCATTATCCTAATTGAAAGCAGGGTTTTGTGACACTTTCCAAGGAATCATAGTAGGCTCTCCAAAGATCATCAACTTACACTACATGGGAAAACTCCTTAAAAATGGAAATTTGGGTAGTGTTTCCTAGTTCCTTGACATTCAAGCCTTTGAGACCCCTTCCCAACCCATCCCTCCTGACATGTAGTTAATCTTATACAAACACCAATCAGTCTTTGAAACCCCCCAAGGAATCACACCCTCTCGTGGTGCACATGATCATTCTATTCCACTCATACCTAGTATTCCCCCACCCAATTTCCACCCTTATCACCACCCATTTTCTAAAAAATGAAATTAAAAATATTATTCAAGAATTGCTAGTCGTAGATGTTATCCACCCTAGTACTGATCCTTATTCATCACTAGTTGTCATGGTACTAAAAAAACAAGGCACTTGGAATATGTGTCTTTACTTTCACCCTCTCAATAAGATAATTGACAAGTATAAATTTCACATTCCAGACATTCATGATCTTTTGGATGAACTTAAAGGTGCTCAATTTTTTACCAAACTTTATTTCTATTCTAGTTGTCACCAAATTCGTATGAAGGAAGTTGATATTCCTAAAATTTATTTTTTCACTCATGAATGCCATTCTGAGTTCTTGGTGATTCCCTTTGTCCTTTGCAATGCCCCGTCCACCTTACAAAGTCTCATGAACCACATCTTTAAACCCTTTGCACATCATTTTTTCCTTGTCTTTTTTGATGACATCATAATCTACAATAAAACTTGGTAATCCCATGTTACCCATGTGGATTAGGTCTTACAACTACTTTATCATCATCAATTATTTCTCAAAAGTCCCAAATGTACCTTTGGTGTATTAGAAGTGAAATATTTGGCCCATATTGTTAGTAAGGATGGTGTATGAGTGAACCCAAAAAATATTGAAGCAATGAAGGATTGGGCACATCTTAAGATTCTTAAATGTTTATGAGGTTTCCTTGGTCTAATAGGGTATTATAGAAAAAATTTCAAGAACTATGGAAAAATTGTTGTTCCTCTCACTTCCTTAATAAAAATGTTTTCATTGGATTGAAGCAGAAGATCAAGCCTTCCAAGATTTGAAGGATGCTATGTGTACAACCCCAATACTTGATCTTCCTAACTTCATGAAGAATTTTATTTTGGAATGTGATTCCTCGGGAAAAGGCATAGGCACAATTCTCATGCAAGAAGGAAGACTGTTGGCCTTTACCAACAAATAAATTTATGAGTGACTCTTGGGAAAATAGGGATTTTTAGTGAGGTTTAGAAAAGAAAGATAAGTAATGTGATTAGTTCTAACTTTAGCATCCTTTTTAGTGTATTTTGTTTTCATTGAGTGGCATTTATTGCGCTAAAGTTGACACAAAACATCATTTTGTATTTAGGACCATATTTTTCTTCCTTTTTGGAGATTTATTGCCAATTTTAGTGTCAAAGTGTAATTTGCATAATTTTAGCAACAAATTCAATGCCCAAATTAGCTTACTTAAGGTGTGTGCATCAGAAATTACATTGGATTTTAGAGGGCATGTCATAATGTCAATAGTTGTAGTGCTAAATTTAGCATTGGAATTGTATTTTTCAACATGTTTGGCAACATAGATAGGGTATATGGTTCCAAATGATAACATACGTTGGATCTCTTTTTGAACAATTTCTTTATATTTGTGGGACAATTTATATGGTCACTTCTTTATGGTTTTTTCTCCTGGTATTAGCTAGATTTTCATTTCACCCATTTCTTTAACCAACCCTTTCAAATCCTTATAGTCCCTAGAAAAGACATATCGATACTCCTTTAGAAGGTCGAATATCCTCATGGTTTGCTTCTTAGTCCAGTAGTCATCAATGCGAGCCATTTTTGGTCAACCATCATTTGATATGTCAACTTCTTTGAAGTTTATTTCTACATCCATCCATTTTGGTGGCTTAGAATTATCTAATTTACACTCTGCTTGATGGACTTCGTTGTAAGCAGGTGGGAATTTGACTTGGTTTGAGGATTCATGGTTATCATGCTTTAACAACTTCAATACATATTTTACTTGTTTGGCTATCTCTCGATGGTCCTTTCTCCATCTGGATATTTTTCTAAGAAAACTTTCATTTTCCATGTCAATTCGACATGCAGTATGAATCCTTTAATTATGGCATTCTATGAAATTACAAGTCGAGGTTGACCCTATGTCAACCCGTGCTTTCCCTTTTGTCCATTTTATTTTGGTGCCTTGTTGTTTAATGCAATCTCTTATTTCTTTGGTTGCGTCAGTCAAGTTGGTTTCTGCAGGGTTAAAAGCAAAATTGTTGATGAAGTTTTGTTTGAGATCCTTCTAGGTGAAGGTTTCTCTATGTGCTTCTTCTATTTTATACCATTTATAAGGGAGATCATCCAATGTATTAGAAAACAAGTGAGGCCAAACCTTTTTTCCTTGTACCAATTTTTTCTCTATTCTCTCTCAAAGTATTTGACATGGGTGAGAGGATCAAATCCTAGTTTAAAGTTGGGAATATTTTTTGTGGTTGATAGCTTCTTCCCCCTGAAATGTTTGGTGAAGTATTTAGTCGTGACAATCCATGTCTATAGTGGTGATGCATGTGTATACCACCCTCTCATAGCTTATCTTGCGAATGACTGCACCAAGCTCTATAATTGACCGTGCTCTCCCACTATCTTAGATACCTCATCGACATGCATCGATGGGGATTCTCTTTCCTTGAATCATAATGGATTGGTTGAGGTCGACTTAAATATGGTGGGTATTAGAGTCATATTATGTTTTTTTTTTCTCATATATAGAAGGTACTGCATGAACTGAGAAGCGTGACTGAAACTTATCTGAAGGGATGGCTTTGATTGACCATCATTATTTGTCTTTTGATTCATAGTTTTCTATCTACCACTTTTATATTTTAGTGTCATGGTTTTCGATCGACAGAATGATATCTTAGGGGCCCCATTAACTGAAACTCGGTGCTCTTAATTCAATCCAACTTACTGTTCATGCATCTAAGTCCCGGTTTGAGTTTTATCGTGAGTTGCAACTCGCCTCCTCAAGCCATTTAGGGACATGTGGTCAACTTGGTCCAGGGGCATAAAATCCAAACCGAGTAGCATAACAGACTTTCGTAAGCTCCCACAACTCTATTTGGAGAAGGCCCATGTGACTACACTAGCCAAAAACACCCGACACAGTGTTCTTTAAAATTGACCTCCTCTTCAGAAATTGCACTATGCCTCATTGACCAAAATCCTAGTGTTGGAGATACTCCAAAAAATTGTTTTCCGGTCAATGGAATGATAGCGTAGGAGCTCCAATAGCTGAAACCTGGTGCTCCAGATCCAATGCAATTGGTAGTTCATGCATCCGAGTCCCGGTTTGAGTTTTATTGATAGTTGCAACTCTCCTTCTAAAGTCATTCAAGGACATGTGGCCAATTTGGTCCAAGGGCATAAAATCCAAACCGAGTAGCATAATGTTGTTCCATAATCTCCTGCATGTATGTTTGGACAAGGCCCATGCGACTATACTAGAAAAAACGCTTGACAGAGTGTTCTTGAAAATCGATCTCATCTTAAAAAATTGCACTATGCCTCATTGACCAAAACCCTAGTGGCGGAGATACTCCAACAAATGGTTTTTTGGTCGACAGAATGATAGCGTAAGGGACCCACTAGTTGAAACTCAATGCTCTTAATCCAATGCAACTGACGGTTCTTGCATCTGAGTCTCGGTTTGAGTTTTATCATGAGTTGCAACTCGCTTCCTCAAGCCATTTAGGGACATGTGGTCAATTTGGTCCGGGGGCATAAAATCCAAACCGAGTAGCATAACAAACTTTCATAAGCTCCCGCAAGTCTATTTGGCCAAGGACCACATGACTACAGTAACCAAAAAGACCTGACACAGTGTTCTTTAAAATCGACCTCTTCTTCAAAAATTGCACTATGCCTCATTGACCAAAATCCTAGTGTTGGAGATACTCCAACAAATTGTTTTTTGGTCAATGGAATGATAGCGTAGGAGTCCCAATAGCTGCAACCTGGTGCTTTGGATCAAATGCAACTGACATTTCGTTCATTCGAGTCCTGGTTTGAGTTTTATCGATAGTTGCAACTCGCCTCCTCAAGCCATTCAAGGACATGTGGCCAATTTGGTCTGAGAGCATAAAATCCAAACTGAGCAACATAATGTTGTTACGTAAACTCTCACATGTATGTTTGGCCAAGGTCCATGAGACTACACTACAAAAAAACACTTGACAGAGTGTTCTTGAAAATCAATCTCATCTTCATAAATTGTACTATGCCTCATTGACCAAAACCCTAGTGTCGGAGATACTCCAACAAATGGTTTTTCGGTTGACAGAATGATAGCATAGGGGCCCAACTAACTAAAACTTAGTGCTTTAATTCAATGCAACTGACAATTTTTGCATCTAAGTCCCAGTTTGAGTTTTATCGTGAGTTGCAACTCGCCTCCTTAAGCCATTTAGGGACTTGTGGTCAATTTGGTCCTGGGTCATAAAATCCAAACCGAGTAGCATAACAGAATTGTGTAAGCTCACGCAAGTCTATTTGGCAAAAGACCGTGTGACTACACTAGCCAAAAACACCCGACAGAGTGTTTTTTAAAATCGACCTACTCTTCAGAAATTGCACTATGCTTCATTGATCAAAATCCTAGTGTTGGAGATACTCCAACAAATCATTTTTCGATGGATGAAATGATAGCGTAGGAGACCCAATAGCTGAAATCTGGTGCTTCGAATCCAATAAGACTGATAGTTCATGCATCTGAGTCTCAGTTGGAGTTTTATCAATAGTTTCAACTCGCCTCCTCAGCCATTCAAGGACATGTGGTCAATTTGGTCCAAGAGCATAAAATCAAAACTGAGCAGCATAATGTTGTTCCATAAGCTCCTGCATGTATGTTTGGCCAAGGCCCATGCAACTACACTAGAGAAAAATGTTCGACAAAGTGTTCTTGAAAATTGAGCTCATCTTCAGAAATTGCACTATGCCTCATTCACCAAAACCCTAGTGCCAGATATACTCTAACAAATGGTTTTTGGATTGACGGAATGATAGCGTAGAGGGCCCACTAGTTGAAAATCAGTGTTCTTAATCCAATGAAACTGACAGTTTGTGCATCTGAGTCCCGGTTTGAGTTTTATCACGAGTTGCAACTCGCCTCCTCAAGCCATTTAGGGACATGTGGTCAATTTGGTCCAAGGGAATAAAATCCAAACCGAGTAGATTAATAGACTTCCATAAGCTCCCACAAGTATATTTGGCTAAGGCCCACGTGACTACACTAGACAAAAACACCCGACACAATGTTCTTTAAAATCGACCTCCTCTTCAGAAATTGCACTATGCCTCATTGACCAAAATCCTAGTGTGTGAGGTACTCCAACAAATTGTTTTCCATTAGATGGAATGATAGCGTAGGGGGCCCAATAGCTAAAACCTGGTGCTTCAGATACAATGCAATTAACGGTTCATGCATCTGAGTCCCGGTTTGAGCTTTATCGATAGTTGCATCTTGTCTCCTTAAGCCATTCAAGGACATGTGGCTAATTTGGTACGAGGGCATAAAATCCAAATCGAGCGGCATAATTTTGTTTTGTAAGGTCTTGAATGTATGTTTGGCCAAGGCCCATGCAACTACATGAGAAAAAAATGCTTGACAGAGTGTTGTTGAAAATTGAGCTCATCTTCAGAAATTGCACTATGCCTCATTGACCAAAACCCCAGTGCCAGAGATACTCCAAAAAATGGTTTTTCATTCGACGGAATGATAGCATAGGGGCCCTACTAGCTGAAAATCAGTGCTCTTAATCCAATGCAACTAACAGTTCATGCATCTGAGTCTCGGATTGAGCATTATCGTGAGTTGCAACTCCTTCTCAAGCCATTTAGGAACATGTGGTCAATTTGGCCTGAGGGCATAAATTCCAAACCAAGTAGCATAACAGACTTTCGTAAGCTTCCGCAAGTCTATTTGGCCAAGGCCCATGTGACTACACTAGCCAAAAACACACGACACAGTGTTCTTTAAAATCCACCTCCTCTTCAGAAATTGCACTATGCATCATTGACCAAAATCCTAGTGTTGGAGATACTCTAACAAATTGTTTTTCGATCGATGGAATGATAGCATAGAAGCCCAAATAGCTGAAAACTGGTGCTCTAGATCTAATGCAACTGACGATTTGTGCATTTGAGTCCCAATTTGAGTTTTATCGATAGTTGCAACTTGCCTCCTCAAGCCATTCAAGGACAGGTGGCCAATTTGGTTCGAGGGCATAAAATCCAAACCGAGTAGTATAATGTTGTTTTGTAAGCTCCCACATGTATGTTTGGCCAAGGCCCATGCTACTACACTAGAAAAAAATGCTCGACGGAGTTTTCTTGAAAATCGAGCTCATCTTCAGAAATTGCACTATGCCTCATTAACTAAAATCCTATTTCTGGAGATACTCCAACAAATGGTATTTCGGTCGACGAAATGATAGCGTAGGGGCCCCACTAGTTGAAACTCAGTTCTCTTAATCCAATGCAACTGACGGTTCATGCATCTGAGTCCAGGTTTGAGTTTTATCGCAAGTTGCAACTCGCCTCCTCAAGCCATTTAGGGACATGTGGTCAATTTGGTCCGAGGGTATAAAATCCAAACCGAGTAGTACAACAAACTTACGTAAGCTCTCGCAAGTCTATTTGGCCAAGGCCCATGTGACTTCACTAGCCAAAAACACCCAACATAGTGTTCTTTAAAATCGACCTCCTCTTCAGAAATTGCACTATGCCTCATTGACCAAAATCCTAGTGTTGGAGATACTCCAACAAATTGTTTTTCGGTCAATGGAATGATAGCGTAGGAGCCCCAATAGTTGAAACCTAGTGCCCCGGATCCAATGCAACTGACGGTTTGAGCATATGAGTCCTGGTTTGATTTTTATCGATAGATGTAACTCGCCTCCTCAAGCCATTCAATGACATGTGGCCAATTTGGTTCGAGGGCATAAAATCCAAACTGAGCAGCATAAATTTGTTCCATAAGCTCCCACATGTATGTTTGGCCAAGGCCCATGCAACTACAGTAGAAAAAAATGCTTGACAGAGTGTTCTTGAAAATAGGGATCATCTTCAGAAATTGCACTATGCCTCATTGACTAAAACCCTACTACCAGAGATACTCCAACAAATGGTTTTTCGATCGATGGAATGATAACGTAGGGGCCCCACTAGATGAAACTCAATGCTCTTAATCCAATGCAACTGACGGTTTGTGCATTTGATTCTCGGTTTGAGTTTTATCATGATTTGCAACTCGACTTCTCAAGCCATTTAGGGACATGTTGTCAATTTGGTCTGGGGACATAAAATCCAAACCAAGTAGCATAACATACTTCCATAAGCTCCCGCAAGTCTATTTGGCCAAGGACCATGTGACTACACTAGCCAAAAACTCTCAACACAATGTTCTTTAAAATCAACCTCCTCCTCAGAAATAGCACTATGCCTCATTGACCAAAATCCTAGTGTTGGAGATACTCCAACAAATTGTTTTTTGGTCGATGAAATGATAGCGTAGAAGCCCCACTAGCTGAAACTTGGTGCTCCGGATACAATGCAACTGACGGTTCATGCATCCGAGTCCTGGTTTGAGTTTTATCGATAGTTGTAACTCGCCTCCTCAAGCCATTCAAGGACATGTGGCCAATTTGGTCCAAGGGCATAAAATCCAAACCGAGCAGCATAATTTTGTTCCATAAGTTCCCACATGTATGTTTGGCCAAGGTCCATGCAACTACACTAGAAAAAAACACTCGACAGAGTGTTCTTGAAAATCAAGCTCATCTTCATAAATTGCATTATGCCTCATTGACCAAAACCCTAGTGTCGGAGATACTCCAACAAATGGTTTTTTGGTTGAAAGAATGATAGCATAGGGGCCCAACTAACTGAAACTCAATGCTCTTAATTCAATGCAAATGACAGTTTGTGCATCTAAGTCCCGGTTTGAGTTTTATCGTGTGTTGCAACTCACCTCCTCAAGCCATTTAAGGACATGTGGTCAATTTGGTCTGGGGTCATAAAATCCAAACCGAGTAGCATAACAGACTTCTGGAAGCTCCCACAAGTCTATTTGGCGAAGGCCCATGTGACTACACTAGCCAAAAACACCTGACATAGTGTTCTTTAAAATCGACCTACTCTTCAGAAATTGCACTATGCTTCATTGACCAAAATCCTAGGGTTGGAGATATTCCAACAAATTGTTTTCTGGTGGATGGAATGATAGTGTAGGATCACCAATAGTTGAAATTTGGTGCTCAAAATCCAATAAGACTGATAGTTCATGCATCTGAGTCTCAGTTGGATTTTTATCGATAGTTGTAACTCGCCTCCTTAAGCCATTCAAGGATATGTGGTCAATTTGGTCTGAGGGCATAAAATCCAAACCGAGAAGCATAATGTTTTTCTGTAAGCTCCCACATGTATGTTTGTCCAAGGCCCATGCAACTACACTAGAGACAAATGCTCGACAGAGTGTTCTTGAAAATCAAGCTCATTTTCAAAAATTGCACTATGCCTCATTCACCAAAACCCTAGTGTTGGATATACTCCAACAAATGGTTTTTGGATGGACAGAATGATAGTGTAGAGGGCCCACTAGCTGAAACTCAGTGTTCTTAATCCAATGAAATGACGGTTCATGCATCTGAGTCCCGGTTTGAGTTTTATCGCGAGTTGCAACTTGCCTCCTCGAGCCATTTAGGGACATGTGGT
This sequence comes from Picea glauca, assembly GCA_000966675.3. Lineage (NCBI taxonomy): Eukaryota > Viridiplantae > Streptophyta > Pinopsida > Pinales > Pinaceae > Picea > Picea glauca. The sequence continues at coordinate 173,312 of JZKD02S1522192.1, forward strand.
CAATTTGGTCCAAGGGAATAAAATCCAAACCGAGTAGCATAACAAACTTCCGTAAGCTCCCACAAGTCTATTTGGCTACGGCCCACGTGACTACACTAGCCAAAAACACCTGACACAGTGTTCTTTAAAATTGACCTCCTCTTTAGAAATTGCACTATGCCTCATTGACCAAAATCCTAGTGTTGGAGATACTCCAACAAATTGTTTTCTGTTAGATGGAATGATAGAGTAGGAGCCCTAAAAGGTGAAACCTGGTGCTCCGGATACAATGCAACTAACGGTTCGTGCATCCGAGTCCTAATTTGAGTTTTATCAATAGTTGAAAATCACCTCCTCAAGCCATTCAAGGACATGTGGCCAATTTGGTTTGAGGGCATAAAATCCAAATCAAGCAGCATAATTTTGTTTTGTAAGCTCTCGAATGTATGTTTGGCCAAGGCCCATGCGACTACATGAGAAAAAAATGCTTTACAGAGTGTTGTTGAAAATCAAGATCATCTTCAGAAATTGCACTATGCCTCATTGACCAAAACCCTAGTGCCAAAGATACTCCAACAAATGGTTTTTCGTTCGATGGAATGATAGCATAGGGTCCCTACTATCTAAAACCCAGTACTCTTAATCCAATGCAACTGACGGTACGTGCACCTGAGTCTTGGCTTGAGCATTATCATGATTTGCAACTCCTTCTCAAGCCATTTAGGGACATGTGGTCAATTTGGTCCGGGGGCATAAAATCCAAACCAAGTAGCATAACAGACTTCTGTAAGCTCCCGCAAGTCTATTTGGCCAAGGCCCACGTGACTACACTAGCCAAAAACACACGACACAATGTTCTTTAAAATCCACCTCCTCTTCAAAAATTGCACTATGCCTCATTGACCAAAATCCTATTGTTGGAGATACTCCAACAAATTGTTTTCTGGTCAATGGAATGATAGCATAGGAGCCCCAATAGTTGAAACTGGTGTTCTGGTTCCAATGCAATTAACGATTCATGCATCCGAGTCTTATTTTGAGTTTTATCGATAGTTGCAACTTGCCTTCTCAAGCCATTCAAGGACATGTGGCCAATTTGGTCCGAGGGCATAAAATCCAAAACAAGCAGTATAATGTTGTTCTATAAGCTCCTGCATGTATGTTTGGCCAAGGTCCATGCTACTACACTAGAAAAAAATTCTTGACAGAGTTTTCCTAAAAATCGAGCTCATCTTCAGAAATTACACTATGCCTCATTGACCAAAATCCTACTTCCGGAGATACTCCAACAAATGTTATTTTGGTCGACGGAATGATATCGTAGGGGCCCCACTAATTGAAACTCGGTGCTCTTAATCCAATGCAACTAACGGTTTGTGCATCTGAGTCTCAGTTTGAGTTTTATCGCAAGTTGCAACTCGCCTCCTCAAGCCATTTAGGGACATGTGGTCAATTTGGTCTGGGGGTATAAAATCCAAACCGAGTAGCATAACAAACTTATGTAAGCTCTTGCAAGTCTATTTAGCCAAGACCCACATGACTACACTAGCCAAAAACACCCGACACAGTGTTCTTTAAAATCGACCTCCTCTTCAGAAATTGCACTATGCGTCATTGACCAAAATCCTAGTGTTGGAGATACTCCAACAAATTGTTTTCCGGTCAATGGAATGATAGCGTAGGAGCCCCAATAGTTGAAACCTAGTTCTCCAGATCCAATGCAACTGACGGTTCATGCATCTGAGTCCTGGTTTGAGTTTTATCGATAGATGCAACTCACCTCCTCAAGCCATTCAAGGACATGTGGCCAATTTGGTCTGAGGGCATAAAATCCAAACCGAGTAGCATAATGTCATTCTATAATCTCTCGCATGTATTTTTGGCCCATGCCCATGCGACTACACTAGAAAAAAACTCTCCATGAAGTGTTCCTGAAAATCGAGCTCATCTTCAGAAATTGCACTATGCCTCATTGACCAAAACCCTAGTGTCGGAGATACTCCAACAAATGTTTTTTTTGTCAACGGAATGATAGCGTAGGGGCCCCACTAGATGAAAATCAGTGCTATTAATCCAATGCAACTGACGGTTCGTGTATCTGAGTCTCGGTTTAAGTTTTATCGCAAGTTGCAACTCGCATCCTCAAGCCATTTAGGGACATGTGGTCAATTTGGTCCGAGGGCATAAAATCCAAACCAAGTAGCATAACAGACTTTTGTAACCTCCTGCAATTCTATTTGGTCAAGGCCCACGTGACTACACTAGCCAAAAACACCTGACACAGTGTTCTTTAAAATCAACCTCCTCTTCAGAAATTGCACTATGCCTCATTGACCAAAATCCTAGTGTTGGAGATACTCCAACAAATTGTTTTATGGTCGATGGCATGATACCGTAGGAGCCCCAATAGCTGAAACCTGGTTCTCCAGATACAATGCAACTGACGATTCATGCATCCGAGTCTCAGTTTGAGTTTTATCAATAGTTGTAACTTGCCTCCTCAAGCCATTCAAGGACATGTGGCCAATTTGGCCCGAGGGCATAAAATCCAAACCGAGGAGCATAATTTTGTTATGTAAGCTCCCATATGTATGTTTGGACAAGGTCCATGTGACTACACTAGAAAAAAATTCTCGACAGAGTGTTGTTGAAAATCGAGCTCATCTTCAAAAATTGCACTATGCCTCATTGACCAAAACTTTAGTTCCAGAGATACTCCAACAAATGGTTTTTCGGTATACAGAATGATAACATAGGGGCCCTACTAGCTGAAACTCAGTGCTCTTAATTCAATGCAACTGATGGTTCATGCATCTGAGTCCCGCCTTGAGTTTTATCGCGAGTTGCAACTCACTTTCTCAAGCCATTTAGGGACATGTGGTCAATTTGGTCCAGTGGCATAAAATCCAAACCGAGTAGCATAACAGACTTTTTAAGCTCCCGCAGAGTCAATTTACCCAAGGCCCAGGTGACTACAATAGCCAAAAAGACCCGACACAATGTTCTTTAAAATCCACCTCCTCTTCAGAAATTGCACTATGCCTCATTGACCAAAATCCTAGTGTTGGAGATACTCCAACAAATTGTTTCCCGGTCGATGCAATGATAGTGTAGGAGCCCTAATAGCTGAAAATTGGTGCTCCGGATCCAATGCAACTGACGATTCATGCATCCAAGTTCCGGTTTGAGTTTTATCAATAGTTTCAACTCACCTTATCGATCCATTCAAGGACATGTGGCCAATTTGGTCCGAAGGCATAAAATCCAAGCCGAGCAGCATAATGTTGTTCTATAAGCTCCTGCACTTATGTTTGGCCAAGGCCCATGTGACTACACTAGAAAAAAATTCTCGACGGAGTGTTCTTGAAAATCGAGCTCTGTTGATATTATGGTAGCTTCGGGAGGTATGAACCTCTATTGTGACCTATGACGAGATTAGAATATTCCGGAAAGAAGAAAAGAAGTAAAGGAAACCCTAGATGAGAAGTCGGCTGCAGAAATATAATTAATGTGAATTGATTAGTACCCAGAAGTAGAAGTCAGCCCCAGTAAGTCTTCCAGACCACTATAAATACAGGGCGCCAGTTCTCATTATTCACACTTCTCAGAATTGCAGAGAGCAGTTCCTGCGCACTACAGTTGGCAATTTTGTGCGCAAGTTTCTGGGGAAGTGTGTTGCACTAGTTTCTGGGTGGGACTATATTATTAGCTTTGGTTACTTTTCTTGCCTGGTACATTAGCCTTGATTGGATATTGATTTCTACCAGTATTATTCTCTTTCAAGGTCAAGGTGATCGGAGGGTGGCTTCGGCCTATGGTTGAGTGACAAGGGTATTGTCAATGGTAAAACGAGTACAATCTTTCATATTCTAACAGGTTATGGGCCCACACCTCCTTCATTCATTCTAAACGCTGGAAGGAATCATAGCCGCTAGGGTATTGATCTCGTTGAGGAACTTCCGCTAGGGTTACTAGCAGGAGTAGCTTCCAAAGACACTGTCGCTAGGGTTACTAACAGAAGCAATTGTAGAAACCCTAACCTCAGATCTGGCACCTTGCGATGGAGAATCTTGCTCAAAAAGAAGATATTCAGATGTGCCCTAACTCAGTGCACCTTTTGTCTCTCTCAGAATACAGAAATGACGAAGTTGAAATTTTGGATCAAGGCATGACCAGTTACCAGTCAACCGAAGACATGTGTGAAACAATCAGTCTTTTACACTACTCAGCACTTACCGAAACGATTGAAGATGACATGTGGATAATCGATAGCAGAGCTTCTAGGCACATGATGGGAGATCAAGCCAGACTCTCAAATCTAAATGAGAAGAATACCTCGTACAAGGTAGAGCTTGGAGACAAAATCACTTACCCCATGGAAGGATTTGGACAAGCCGCCATCAAAATGAAAACAGGTAATTATGTTCACTTAAGCAATGTTTTATATGTACCTGGTTTAGAAAAGAATCTTGTATCAATATCTTTCCTGGAAGACAAGGGAAACATAATAGCTTTCGTGGATGGAAAAGTGTTATCATGGCATAAATACTCCAGCATAGAGAATGCTAGGGTTATCGAAAGTCGTGAAGGAAATTTGTACAGACTACTAGAACAAAATGAAGAAGCTCTTGTACATGACGAAGTCAACCCTAATGAACTTTGGCACAKAAGGTATGCTCATATTAATTATCAAGCATTACCCTTTCTCAAAAGAATGGTTGAAGGAATACCAGAGTTGCAGTCTACACATGAAGGAATCTACAAAGGATGTGCCCTTGGGAAGAATATCAAGAAACCATTCCCAAGTAGCAATAACAGATCTAAGGAGATTCTAGATCTAATACACTTAGATGTTTGCGTTCCGATGCCAATAAAATCTCTAGGAGGATCTTCTTACTACGTAATATTCATAGATGACTATTCAAGAAATACTTGGCTATACCTACTGAAGACAAAAGACAAAGTATTCAACAAGTTTCAAGAATTAAAAGAAGAGATAGAAAACCTCACGAACAAGAAGATCAAGACATTAAGAATAGATAATGGAGGAGAATACACCTCGAAGGAATTCGTTGCATTCTGCAAATCGGTAGGGATTAGGAGGGAGATGATTATTCCTCATAATCCTCAACAAAATGGTGTAGCAGAAAGAAAGAACAGATCTATTGAAGAAACCGTAAAAGCCTTACTAAATGATCAAGGTCTGTCCATTTTCTTATGGAGAGAAGCAGGAATGACAAAAATATATGTGCAGAAAAGAAGTCCTCATCGTATATTGAAGAACATGACACCAGAAGAAGCTTTCTCAGGTAAGAAACCTAATGTGAAAAATCTAAGAATATTTGGATGTTCTGTTTACTCCCACATTCCCAAGGACAAGAGGAATAAACTAGAACCTTCAGGAAAGAAAGGGATATTCGTGGGATATAGTGATTCATCCAAGGCTTAAAGAATATATATTCTAGAAAAACACAAGATCGAGGTCAGCAGAGACGTAACGTTCAATGAAAGGATGGCCTTTAGGAAATCCATCGAAGAAAATATAGAAGAAGAAGAGATTGAAGAACTTAACAAAGAAAGCACAGAAAATGTAAATGACGAAAAGAAACTACCTGATCATCCTATAGAACCATGTGAAAACATTGATTCAGATATCGTACCTAAGACTAAGAAAAGACCATCTTGGCTTGAAGCTACCTTACAAGACACAGAAAGACTCAAGCTTCCAGAAGGAACATTCGGAAAGAGTAAAAGACCTAAAAGATTCTCAAGTTATGCAGCATACATGACAAAGCTTCTAGATGAAGAATCTACCACATTTGAAGAAGCAGTTCAAAAGGAAGAATGGAAAGAAGCTATGATGGAAGAGCATCAATCCATTATGAAAAATGAGGTATGGAAATCGTACCAAGACCTAAAGAAAAATCGGTGGTAGCTTCAAAATAGGTGTACAAGATCAAACATGCAGCAGACAGAAGCGTGGATAAATACAAGGCAAGATTTGTAGCTAGAGGGTTCTCCCAGAAGGAGGGAGAATATTATGATGAAACAT
>JZKD02S1522193.1:0-10557 GCA_000966675.3 Picea glauca
TCACTTAAGCTAGGCGCTTTTCCTCCTAAGGTGAGTAATTAATTAATTAAGTCCCCCTTTAACACCTTTTTGTTCTAATTCTTCATTGACTTAGGCTTAAGTGACTTTTCCTATGCTTTTTGGCTTAATTCATCGTTTAGCCACCAAATAACCCTTATTTCTCCCTTTGTTCCTTGTTTGTGCCTACCTATAGTCTATGGGAACACATAGACTACTAAGTCACTCCCTACTGGCCTACTCTTGGGAATGAGACATCACATCCTCTCGGTCAGTTTTTGCTCATCAAATTGCAGAACTCCGCGAAGGACATGGTTGAGTGGAAATCAATTCCTAACCTCGTGTACTCCTCTAAATATGCCCTATAGGGCTCATCCTGATCAACCTGCATCAATGGACCTGCGACTTCATTCCCCAAAAATTGAGGCATAGTGGGTCTGGGGGAGTTGGTGTACAAGTGGGGGTGGCTTTGCATGGTAGTGCGTGAGTGGCTAACCTCTCCATTATTTGAACCCCCATCACCATTCTGATTCTGCTTCATTGGGCCCTCCAAAGAATTCTTAGCTAGCTGCCCCATAAATTCCATCACGACCTTTTGACCCTTGGCCAAATCATTCAAAATATTGAACAAACTGTTGATCCTGGTACCATCTTCTTCCCCCATAGTTTCTTTGCCCTTAGTTGTAATAGATGGTGCTGCCTCTCCCGTCTCTTCTTCTCTAACTACTACTTCTTCTTCCCACCCAGGGGGATCTGGGGTTCTTCCCCTACGTCTTCGGTAGGTAATGTTCTGCTCGTCTTCTGGTCTCATAAATATGATTATAAATTCCCCTCAGATCCCACAGCTGCAGAGGAACATGCTTTGATACCACTGTAATATTCCCACTAGTTTTGTTTTGGTTGTTTTTGCTTAATAATTTGACAAATAGTTTGGAGGTAGACTTTTCGTTCATAATTTATCATGAGAACTTAAATATTTTCTACAATTTCTAATAACACACAATGGAAACTCCAATATTTATTATATTAAAATTCCATAATAGCATAATATGACTAAGCTCCAACACACAATATAATCAACAAAGGAAAAACATGGTGCATGTGGTTTGATGTCCAACAGTGTTGATATATATATATATATTCTTGTAGATGAACAATTGGGGCAACAACTTCATAGATTTAATGAGTGAACTGTGGCGACTGTACTTTATCTTATTTTCCCCAGATTGCAGCAAAAATGTTCCTCCAAACAACAACAACACACCCAATGATATACAACAAATTGTTCACTGAAAACTCAATGCAGAAATAACCATGCTCAGATGGTAAGAAATCAACTGCTACAGACAAGTCGACTTCCCTCACATCAACAGTTCAACCAACAATGAAATGTCATCCCAATGGCAATGAAATCGACCCCCAAAACCACGAATTTATTCCCAGCAAAGGCACATGACTTTCTGAGGTAAGAAAACTCATCCCACAAGGGAGAATGGTGATGTCTCTTCCATGGATATGCACCCAACTCACAGAAAATATAGTGTTGCAAGAAACTCAACCTTCTTCAAGTCATTCGACCCTTGTATTTCAGCTCAATATTCAGGGATATCGCCCCAATATTAATAGATGCGCCCAACAAGAAGAATGTGGATGGTTCCTTCAATAATTTCTTTCACTATATAAATGCTATTCCAAATCGAATCTTGATTGTGATATGAGCAAGATCTTTGATGGTAATGAAGTGAAATGAGGAAATCCAAGTGATTACCTTCGTAATACTAGCTAGGGTGTATCATTGCAACACCGAAACTAGTACGCAAGAAGGGTTTCCAAAAACCCTAGTCTCTCTTCTCAAGAGCTCTCCAAAAATCTATTTTCCAAATGAGAAAATGCAAGAATGAGCCCCCCCACCTCTTTCCCCTCTTTTATTTCTCCATTGAGTTATTTCCCGCTCACTTTATTTTTAATTTTCGTTTTTAAAGTCACATTATGATTTCACACTTTATAATTTTTAAGTGACTTCATTTGCCTAAGACCCATGTCCCCCTTTTTCCTTTTTTCACTTTATAAAGTCATTTCCTAGGCAAAAGTTGAGTTCCCTGTGTAACTTTTCCGAATTAGCCTACATGAACCAATTTAGGTTAGAAGAACCAGTCCTTATACTTCCTAGGCCAACGTGGACATTACAAATATGTAAGAGACCTAATTACCCTAATGATGGACATGCACATGGGGATGTGGCTTACTCTTATATTGCTAGACCTTGATTGATGCTTATGTGGCATTATTCCTTAGATAATTGGAGATGTTGATAGCTTGGTGAATTCTTCATGATTGTCACATGGAGGTTGAGTTGCTTGATTTGAGGACTCCATGCTTTGCAAAAGGAGAATCAATGACTCTATAGTAGGATAATGAGCCCTAGATTCCATGGGAACACTTTTTTGCTTGCATGAAATCTTGTATTAAACTTGAGGATGCTTTGGTTGAGGGAGTGGTCATCTAGGTGTGGTGGAATGGGAGGGCACATTGCTTTGGAGGAGCATTGGAGCCTTGGAGGCCTATGGGGGAGGTGTGTTAGACCTTGCTTGAGGAGTGCTCATGCCTTGGGGCCTTTCTTGTGATGACATCACTTGGGACCTTAACACATGTCCTCTTGGAGTGGAGTGTTTCACATGTGTGGACCATTTGTTAGAGATAGGTTGCTTGTAAGTGTTTAGGCCCACTTTATGTTGTTGGAATCCCTTACCTCTCATATAAATAGAGGACAACGAGAGTCCTTTCACTCATTATTCAATTCATCATCTTGTGTTAAATATGTGGGGAGTGGAGTGCACCTCTCTCTCTCTCTCTCCTTGTACTCTTATCTAGAATATTATCTCTCTTTGTCTTGGAGCACTAGTGTTCTTGGAGAATTCAAATGAAATTATAGGGTTAGGGTTTTATCTCGAGGGAAAGAAGACTAGGGTTCGGTAAAACTATAGGAGGAAATAATTATTGTTAACGAGGAGAAGGGAAGAAGACACCTTGCACTTGTGGGAGACAAGTGTTGAATTTAAGGAGGACTTGCTTATGTTGATGCTTTCTTGTTGGAGATCTTTGGTTGTGGATAGGGTTTCGGAAATCTTGAAGAATTGTACCATCTTGTTATAAGTTGTGAGTATGTACATGTATTTCTTTTCTATCATGTATATATGAAGTTTCAACTATCCAAAATTGTGTAACTGCATATTTAATTTTCAGCTTGCAGTATCTTCTTGATAGGGTAATTTCTGACACTTTTCGTTCATGTTGATTTGACATAACATAGGACTGAAGCGCTAAGTGATTTAACCTATATCTTGGGGATACTAGAAAAAATTTACTGTTGTAAATCTGCAATAATTATATGATTTCAAATATGGTTTATACTTAGAAAAGTTTTCCCTAAGGATTGGAACTTGCTGACATATGTTTGGTATCTTTTTTTATGAGTTGCATAGTGCATTGGGTTGAAGTGAGGTGAAATATTGTTCACTATTTGTTGTTGTAAATTCATGTTTTAGATGAACCCTAAGGCCAAAGTTCACATGGATTAGATATAAGAAACCTATAGTAAGAGAGTTGAAATTTCAGTTTTTCATTAATTTCCCTAAAACCGAAATTTCATTAGTTCATGCAATGGAACCTTGTTGATCTAAATTCAATTTTCTTGAAATTTGTAGATTGACAATTGGGACAGCAAATTTATTTCCCTCAACCTCCCCAAAAGGATCTTGAGACTTAGAGAACCAAGATTCCTTATCAAACTTCATGTCTTGGCATACTACTATCTTCCACTATGATGAAACGTAGACCCTGTAAGCTTCGAAGGACTCATTACAACCAATAAGAATACCCTTGAAATTGGAAAGTTAAAATTTCATCCTTTTCTCCTCTGGAATATGAATGTATGTAGGACTCCCAAAATCTCAGAGATGAGAAACATCTAGTTTCTCTCCAAGAAATCTTCCTCTATAGTCTTATAACTTGTCCTTCGACACCCTATGAGGACACCTATTCAAAATGTAAGAAACACAATTGCATGCCTTTTCCCATAAAAACATGGGAAAGTATAGGTCATGATTCATGGCCTTTGTTGTCTCTATAATTGGCATGTTCTTCCTCTATGCAACCCCATTATACTGATTGTTGTAAGGCACAATCAACTCCTTCTTGATCCCTACATCCTTGCAAAAGGAATTAAAATCCTTGGAGGTATACTTGCCTCCATTGTCAGACCTCAAAATCTTAATCTTTTTACTCATCCAATTCTCCCACGTGATCTTTGAACTCTTGGAAATTTGCAAAGACCTCATCTTTGGTTTTCATGAAGTAAATTTGAGTTTTCCTAGAGGAATAATCAATGAATGAAATAATAAATGTTACATGATAATTAAGCCACTAACATAGGTCCATACACATCTAAATGAATCATATTAATAATCCCTCTTGATTTGTGCTCATTGTCTAGAAAATCAGTCTTGGCATGCTTATTGAGTGCATTGTTTTTGAACTTTCTTGTCATCTCTAACTTGAAGTTCAAAAGTCCATACACCATGTCCTTCAAGAGAGGTAATGCTCCATAATTCATGTGAGTTGTGGAAAATCTCACATAGTGTATCATTGTCATTCACTACGACTCCATGCTTGATTGGATCAACAAGCACCCTGTAAAGGCCACCCTATCACATACCTTTGGAATAAAACTTGACCAAGATCACTGTGATGTTTAATAATAACTTTTAGGTCATCAAACTTGGCCATGCATCTTTGATTTTTCATGGCTGACACTAAAAGAAGATTCTTAATTAAACCAATAACATATAAGACATCATCAAGCTTAAGAAAATCACCCGATGGCATGCGGAACGAGGAACCCATCCTGGTCACTGGATATATAACATCATCACCAAGTTGCACCTGCATGTTGGCCACCTATTCTTGAAGTTTGTGAAATGCCTAAAGTCTTCTTTCCCTAGTTCAAGGAATTTGAATCCTCCTTCTTATGACCTCTCTTGGGTCGTCCTTTCTTTCCACCTTTCCTCATCCTTCCTATAAGGGATAGAATTTGACTATTTTAGATAGTGTCTATTCTAGTCTCCTCATGGATAAAATCATCCCAAATATTCTAAAAGGTAGGAAGCTTCTCTTGAGCATAGACACCTTGAACAAACATGTCCTAGGATGAATGGAATCCATTTAGTGCTATGGGCACCAACTCCTCATCCTTATAGAAACAAGTTGATCTCTCAACTAAGTGATATTCATCATGTAGTTGGATACCATATATATGTTACTCACATTAGTGCCAATGAGTTTGTTCTTTAGGAGCATCTTTCATGTAATATTCTCACTCTGGTAAGGAGTGATCAATGCATCTAACATCTCCTTAGCCAATTTCTTCTCCACAATGTGAGGGATTAGATGATCCTTTACCAAATATGGAATGATTCGTTTCACCTTGAATGCCTTCTTGTTATGTACGATCAAGTCCTTGGAATTAGTAGGAACTATAGGGGTTTCTTCAATGAAACCCCATAGATCATCCTCCTCCAATAACATCTACAATCTACACTTACAAGGTGTAAAGTTGAAAACACATCGTAACCTGCCACCCTCTTTGAGACCAAGAGTAGTCATTCCTACAACTTTTGAAACACAACTATATTTAAAAATAAATTGAAAAACAAATCAGGTCAACAACCTATCTAATCCAGGTGGATATTGGTGGCCACCCACCTATTCCAACTAGCTCCTCTTGACATTTTTTAGTTCAACACGTTCTTCTGTACTTCTTTGTAATTGTGGGTTCTACACTTCCAGGGATGTTTGAATTCATACACATCTTCCAAGTGGATACTGATGGCCACCCACCTAATCCAACTGGATTATTTTCGAAGTTTTCATATCGACACATCTTTTTGTACTTCCAGGGCCATTTTGGGGCCCTAAAAAATGTTGTTTTGTCTTGCCACAATCAAACTATAGACGGAGTCATATTTTGATGACATAATATGTAGTTATCAAGAATACCTTTCCAATGGGCTATCACGCGCCTAAAAAAGAGGCCGTATGCAAAAGTTACGACCCTGGGAAGTTGAGGTACTAAATTACCCATCAGGGCCCACATAACTTTTGGTGTTTCATCTCCTAGGGTTAGGTTTTTGGATGTATAGGGTTTTGGAATTCATGAGTAATTTTAAAAGGGCCTTTGGAGCTTCATTGTAATCATTATGCTCAGACGGATTCACGTAGAAACCACATCTCTTCTCAAAGATAGCTACCACCATTCGAGCAATTTGTTTTCATTTCTGCAGTTTTACAGTTTCAGCCTATTTCATTTATTCAATAGAAGTTATTGTTCACTAGATATTTGTTGTTTTTCTACATATCTCTGTGTTATTCTATTCAGTTTGTTATTCATTTCGTTCCGCTCATAAATCCAGATTAGTGGTATTGGAGCAATCTGCTCTTCATTTATTTCTCTTCGTGCATGTCCCCGACAAGATCTAGGTACACGAAGTTGGGACTTGAACCGGTCGAGCCTTTGTAAGATCGATCTCACTGAGCTTGACAAAAACCCATGAGGGGTGGAAATAAAGATGATAGAGCATAAGATCCTTTTAAAATGTTTCTCAAGGAAGCCCTTGAGTGACAAATGAATGAAATGACGAACACCTTTGCACAGATCCTTCGGCGGTTTCCCACAGGAGACACATCTTCATCAAGAGGCCATACAACCCCCTACAAGGTACATGTAAATTTTGATATTCCATTATTTGAAGGATTGATAGATGCGAATGATATAGATAAATGGATGAATCTGCTTGAAGGGTATTTTTCGATCCACAATTTTTCCTATAGGGAAAATATTACTTTTGCACTCTTCAAGGCAATCCCCCATGTTAAGGCCTGGTGGGATACTTACTTTGAGCAAAGGGCCATATATGAATCTACAATATTTGCGGTCTCCCCCACATGGGATTCCTTCAATGATGCCATTAAAGAACAATACTACCCTGTTGGAAGCTACGAGGACCAGTACAAAAGATGGACCACCCTGCCTCGGGAAAGGGACCAGACAGTACCATATTTCACCAATATTTTCCATACCCTCCACACCAAATTGGGTATCAAAGACTCTGAGCGACATATGGTGCTCAAATACCGTGGTTTTTTGCATAGATACATTCAAACAGAAATGGAGGTTATGGACATTGCATCATTGGGTATGACTTATAGATATGTTGCCAAGATCGAGCATAAATTTAAGCAGAAGAGGTGAGATTTTGGATCTGCAAACTCCTCACAGCCGAAGCGGGGAAAAGGTGGCCCCAACATAAAAAACAAGGGACAGAGCAAAGTTGGCCACTCTCAGGACAACCATTCCATGCCACAACACAAGAAGGGCAATGAGAAGTTGAAGAAGGACACGTGAAAATGGTGTGAATACCATAAGATACCTTGTCACAACGCCGAAGAATGCCACTCCAAGCAGTCACTAGTAGCCGAGATGAAAGCTTCCGAGTTAGAGGAATATTTTGACTCTGAATCAAATCTAGAATAAGGGAAGCGAATTATCGATGTTGAACCCAGTTCCACTGTCGCTACCACGAAAGTCCAACCAAGAAAACCAGAAGAACCAGAGGAAGGGGAATGCCTCTTTTAGTCACATATGTGGGTAAAGGGGGCTCTGCTTTATTTCATTGTCGATAGGGAAAATAAGAAGAAACTAATCTTAGCAGAGGTCGTCAAGCGACTGGACCTGCCAATGACACTGCACTTGAAACTATACACCATTGATTGACTTCAACAAGGAAGAGATATCTGTGTCAGCCAACAGTGTCGTCTGCCCTTTGACATCAAGCCTTTCAAAGATGAGGTATTGTGTGATATTTCTCCCCTCGAAGTTTGTGATGTTCTTTTAGGACAACCATATTTGTGGAAGCGACATGTTGTGTATGAGTCTAGACCCCGCAATGTTATTATTACTTTGGGTAGACAATTGTACAGGATACCAGAGGCAATGCCACCAACTGTTATTTCTTTAATCTCTGCTAAGCAATGCAACAATGTCATTTCACAGACCGATAAGTTTGTCTTCTTTGTGATCCATGCTCACAGTAAGAATAAGGTCACCGCCACATCCGTGGCCTATACACAGAGCCTCTCTTTGTAGTAGAAGCAAGTGGACAGGATCGTGGAAGAGTACAAAGACATCTTCTCCTCACCCACCAGGGTACCGACGCTCTGCCAAGTCAAGCATCCAATTTATCTAACCCCTGGTGCACCTTTGTCGAATGGACCAGTCTATTATCACTCACTGATGGAAAATGATGAAATCAAGCGTCAGATCCAAGAGATGCTTCAAAAGGGGCACATCAGACCCAAATCCTCCCCTTGCGGAAGCTTGATTGTACTGGTGCAGAAGAAATATGAGACCTGGCGGCTCTGCGTTGATTACAAAGAATTAAACTAAATCACATTCAGGAACCGGTACCCTATTCCCAAAATTGATGACCTTCTTGACCAACTCAAGGGGGAAAATTTCTTCAACAATATTGACCTAAAGTCTGGCTACCACCAGGTTACCATCGAACCAACTGATATATGGAAGACAACTTTCAAATCTAAAGAAGGTCTATTCGAATGGTTGGTCATGCCCTTTGGCTTAACAAATGCACTAACCACTTTCATGAGGTTGATGGATGATGTATTGAGACCCTTGACCAACTCTTTTGTGGTGGTATATTTGGATGACATCCTCATCTTCAACATAACTTGGGAGGAGCACATGCAACATATTCAACAGGTTTTGAGCACTCTGCGGCAACATAAGCTATATGCCAACTTGGAAAAATGATCCTTTGGCATGAACAAGGTCCAATACTTGGCCTACATTGTTGATGAGCATGGGGTACATGTTGATCCAGCTAAGATCCAAGTCATCTGTGACTGGCCAACCCAACCACACTAACCGAGCTTCAGAGCTTCTTGGGACTTGCTAGCTTCTACCGACGATTCGTGTTGGGATTATCCCATATTGCATGGGCCCTCAGCCAAGTGACCAAGGGCGATGACAGGGAAAATTTCACGTGGGGGAAGGAACAACAACGCACATTTGGATCTGAAGCATCACTTTTGCTCAGCTCTAGTACTCTCCTTACTCGATCTACAACAACCGTTCGATATTGAGATTGATGCATCCGACTGTGCTATAGGCGCAGTTCTCACTCAACACAGTCATCTGGTAGCATACCATAGTGAGACACTCTTAGATACTGTACAAAAATACCCCACCTATGAAAAGGAAATGTATTCCATTGTACAAGCATGTAGTCAAGGGAAACATTACATTTTGGGAAAGGAAACAATTATCCACACTAATCATAAGCCTCTATAGTTCATACAGGCATAAGGGAAGTTGCAGAACGAGCACCATCAAAAGAGGCCCACCTACCTGCAACAGTTCCATCTCAACATCAAGTATAAGACAAGGAGCACAAATTGTGTTGCTAACTGCCTCAGTCGACCTCCCGTGGCTGCACTCACCACCATGCTCCATTCATGTGGGCACGAGGCATCTGAGTGGCCCCAACTTTATCATAAAGATCCATACTTCGCTACCACCTATCATCTCTTGGGCATATGCACGAATGTCACCAATTTTCACATTCAGGACAAACGTTTTTGCCATCTGGGCCATCTATGTGTTCCTTCAAGCGAGCGTGCAAAGATGATTTGGGAGGCTCACTACAGTCGGATGGAAGGACATTTTGGCATGGAGAAAACTGTGTCCGTTCTATAGAAACATTTTTATTGGACAAAACTTCGACACGACGTAAACAAGTATATAAGATCTTGCACTGCCTGTGCCATTTCCAAGCCAACCATCAAGAAGAAAGGCTTATACACCCCTCTTCCTACTCCCGAGAGGCCTTGGGAATCCATCTCGATGGATTACATGTCTAGCCTTTCATCCACCAAGCAAGGGAATGATTGTGTATTTGTGGTAGTTGATTGGTTTTTGAAGATGGTCGTTATCACAGCCTGGAAGAAGAGCATCACAACGATAGATACTACCAAGCTCTTCTTCGAATGAGTGTGGGTCTATTTTGGGATACCATAGACCATCATCTCCGATCGGGACAACAAGTTCCTCAATACATTTTGGTTGAGTCTCTGGTCACTGTTGAACACCAAGCTCACTAAATCCACTGCCTTCCACCCTCAAGCCAATGGCCAAACAAAGGTCACCAATCAGATGATTGTGCACATCTTGCGCATGCATAACTCCAGGAATCTACATACACAGGATGAGAGTCTTCCCTATGTTCAACACAACTACAACAGGGCTCTCCATAACTCCAACGGCCATAGTCCCTTTCAGGTGAGCTTGAGATTCCAACCCTTAGGTCCCATTGAGGTTTCACTACCTCTTGCAAAAACACAGGTAGATTCTTCCCATGTTTAGTCTGAGGCCGACAAATCCACCAGATTCATTGAGAGGATTCATCACATCTGCTAATAGGTCCATGA
>JZKD02S1522204.1:0-10557 GCA_000966675.3 Picea glauca
CATGGCCTTCCATATAGAGCTTCATAGGGTGACATTCCAATGGAGCTATGAAAATTGTTATTGTAGGCAAACTCTACCAAAGGTAGGTACTTCTCCCAATGGTTTTGATTATCCATGACATGCATCCTAAGAATGTCTTCCATTACTTGATTTACTCTCTCGGTTTGCCCATATTTTTTAGGATGATAAGTTGTGCTTAAGTTCCACTGAGTCCCCAACGTTGACTGCAAACTTGTCCAAAACCTAAAAGTGAATCTAGAGTCCTTATCTGAAATGATCTTCTTAGGTATCCCATGCAAACAGATGACCTCACTTACAAACATGCATTCCACATTGGCGACATCATAAGTGTCTCTAACTAGAATAAAATGAGCACTCTTGGTTAACTTATCAACTATCACAAGAATGGCATTGTGTCTATGAGATGTGAGCGGAAGCACCACAACAAAATCCATGGAAATGACTTCCCACTTGGACATAGGAACATCATGTAGTTGTAGGAGGCCTGTCAGGTGATGGTGGTCAGCTTTCACTTGTTGACACTCTAGGCATTTGGTGACGAAATGGACTACATCGTGCTTCATGCCTACCCAGAAGAAAAGATTCCTCATGTATGCATACATCTTCTTGACACCCAGATGCACACAATAAAGTTCTCTATGGGATTCCTTCAGTATGATGCTTCGAATATCCCCATTTTCAGGGATGTACATCCTTCCTCGATATCTTAACAGTCCATCTGCTTCCAGAATATATCCTTCATTCTTTCGATCTACTTGCCTCCCACTCTGGAGGTTTGAGGTAACCTTTAAATAAGAATTGTCTCCTTGGAGTTGCGTCAACACATGTTCCCTCAGATTGACCTTTAAAGGTACCAAGGAGAAGACACATGATGTCCTACTCAAGGCATCTGCGACCACATTTTTCTTTCCCTTGATGTATGAAATACCAAAATCGTACTCACTCATAAACTCACTCCATTGTATTTTCCTAGCATTCAGATCCATTTTAGTGAAGAGATGTTTTAAACTTTGATGGTCCATTTTGAGCTCAAAGTTTCACTCCACAAGATAGTGCCTCCAAAGTTTCAGAGCTAACATTACAGTTGCCAACTCTAAATCATGAGTCGCATATAGTTCTTTGTGTTTCTTCAACTTCCTTGATGCATAAGCTATCACTCCTCCATCCTGCACTAGCATGACCCCCAACCCTTGCTTTGAGACATCCGTGCAAACTATGAATTCATTTTCCATATACGACACTTGTATAATTGGCACACTAGTTAGTAACCTCTTAATATTGATGAATTCAATATTGCATTCTTCTATCCATTCATACCTAACCCCCTTGCACTACAAAGTTGTGATGGGTTTCTCTATTTTCGAGAATCCTTCCACAAATCTCTGATAATAACCTGCTAGCCCCATGAAGCTTCTCACCTCATGAGCATTTTTCGGCACTGGCCATTCCATAATGGCCTTTACCTTTTCTGGGCCCACATAGATTCCCTCACTGAAAATGATATGACCTAGATAGTGAATTTATTTCTGGAAGAAGGAACACTTCGACAACTTCCCATACAATTTGTTCTCTCTTAGGTAGGACAACATCACTCACAAGTGTTCCTCATGTTCCCTTTCATTCTTAGAATAGATGAGGATATCATCTAGAAAGACTTGTAAAAAATGGTCTAAGTACTTCCAGAATACGTCGTCCATGAGGCTCATGAATATTGTTGGTGCATTGGTCAATCTGAAAGGTACTACAACAAACTCGTAATTCCCAAACTAAGTTCGAAAGGAAATTTTTGGGATATCACATTCCTTAATCCTTAACTGGTGATAACCTGATCGTAAATCAATCTTTGAGAATAACGCCGCTCCTTTCATTTGATAAAAGAGGTCATCTATTCATGACATTGGGTACCTATTTTTCACTGTAGCATGGTTCAAGTCCCTGTAGTCTATACACAATCATAAGGAACCATCCTTCTTCTTTACAAAAATTATTGGTGCACCCCAAGGTGAGACAATGGGCCTTATTAGCCCTAAGTGTAGTAGCTCTTTCAATTGAATTTGCAACTCACAAAGTTCTGGCATTGTCATTCGATACAGAGTCTTGGAAATTGGTTCTACACCAAGTTTTATCTCAATAGTCAAATCAAGCTCCCTCTCAGAAGGTAACCCTGGTAACTTGTTCGGAAAAAAATCCTTAAATTTTGACAATACCGGGTACTAATCCAAGGAGGGTCCCTTCCTTTCATTCACCGCTTCAACTACATATAGTTGACACCCTTGCCTCAAGCATCTCTTAACCTTCATAGTTGAGATAAAGAGTAATGACACCCTTCTCCGTACACCCTGGATCTCCACTGGCCTTCCTTCGTCGTCTACATAGAGCACCCTTTTTGGGAAACAATCCACCAAATCTTGATGAGCTTATAACCAATCCATTCCAATGATTAGTTCATATGCCCCGATAACAGTGATGTATACCTTCAACCTGGTAGTACACACCCCTAGGTCTACTATACAATTATCGATGTTAGGTCCTACCGCTTGTTTTTCCCCCGAATCCATATTTACTTGTTTAAAGTCATCATGCTTGTAGGCTACCAACCAACTCTTTTCTAATGCAGATGGTGAAATGAAACTATCTGTATCACCAAAATTAAATAAAGTCTTTACATTGATATGATTTAGTGTACCTGATGAATCCACCACTATGGATTGATTTTCAGCCTGGCGATTATTAACCGCTGCGTAAATCTGGTGGCTACTACTTGCTCTTCCCATAGGGGCCTTTCCTTCTCTATGCACAAATCCAAATTTTAACTCTGGGCAGTCACGCTGGTAATGGGGTCCTCCGCACCCCAACAGGTAACACAGGATTGAACCTATGCACTGTTATGTGACTCTCTCTGGAATGAGTTCCTTCCCCTAGAACCCCTACCCCTACCAGTTTCTCCCTAAGATGGTCGTGGACCTACCTGCATCGTTGGTGATGAATGATATGCTGCAGTTGCTGCCATTGAAATCCCTGCGACTACTATCCTTGGTGCGACTCTGTTACCATATGGAGGTGGATTTGAGCCCCCTCCCCTGGGAAATTTCCTAGGGGCATTCCCTACGAATCTAAGATGATGGGGAAAGGTCAATCTCGTACCTCCTATTAAGTTCATGTGTTCCTCTGCATAACGTGAATTTTCCACAACTTCTGCTACGGAAGATGGTTTCAACATCTGCTCCATAGCCCTTATCTTAGGGTTCAACCCATAGACAAAGCATTCTACCTCTCGTTAGTCATTATCCATATATGAAACATATTTGACCAATTCCATAAACCTAATCTCATATTCTTCTACGGTTCTATTTCTCTATACTAAGGCATGAAACTCTCCTACCTATTGTTGCTCATAGTAAGCTAGAAAACATTTCCTTCGGAACCTCTCCTCGAAAAGTTCCCAAGATATGGTGTCTGGGGTAAGATGCAGCTTCCTTTCCAGGTTGTCCCAGTAGTTCAAGGCACTGTCTCTCAATTGAAAAATCGCTATCTTCACCTTTGAGGTGGACGCATAGTCCCTTAAGGAAAAACACCTTGTTATGCCTTCCAACCATGATTTTGCGCGTTCATTGGCGCGACCCCTGGAAAACTCTAGAAGTTTGATCTTCTACATTTATCTATTGATGTCTTCAGGTGGAGGTCCTCCCCCTGAATCCATCGATGCTTCTATATTACCCTCTCTAGATGGTGTGGGCTCCACTTCGATCCCTATTGGTTGATGCCCATTTAAAGTCTCATTTATGGCCTCCAAAGAGCACAGTATAAGAGCTAGTTCAAGCGATGGTGGTGGCATCATTCGCAGTCCCTGTGATGATGCCCCTTTTCCTTGATTTCCTCGAGTCCTAACCATTCTGTATCATTTAACCTACATCAACCAAAGTTGTCAGGGTGAGTTCAAGGACATTTCACATTTGCAGAACTTAAACTAGAAAATAGGGTTAGGCGTAAGTTTTTTTTACTTGTCTGTAAACAGACATTACTCTCTTTAGGGGAGGTGGCTAGGTTAGGGTTAAATCATCTAAGCTTGATGTCTTTTCCTAAGAAAACTATTGACTCCCTCACCCGGTAGCTATGCTAGCTACCATACTCACCAATTTCTCTAACTTACCTTCCTAGTGCGCATGAAGCCCCGTCCCGCTTATCTTGGTCTAAGTCCTTATACTTTGTGTTTACAACTAATTAAGGTGACTTCCAACCTAGTGTTGATGAAATGAGCCTAAGGCTATCCTTCGATGCTTGAATCGTGGGATTTCCTTGGTGCCTTGTACATATGCGTTGAATTATGTGACTCGGTGGCTACAGGTGTGAGTCTTGAGGATTGTAGAGTGGCCTTTGGGCATTGGAGCTTAGAGCTTGTGCATTGTGGTTATGTATTGTTTCTAGACTTGTGGTCGTATGATGCAGTGAGCCTGAGGCTATGCATTGAAGCTTGGTGCTTGTGCTCTGAGATTTGGTTCTTATCTCAAGGACTTGGAGATTGGGCCTCGGGTGCAATACTTTTAATTTTTCTTATTAATTTAATCACCTTAGTTTTAAACCTTAAACATAGTTTTAAACCTTAATCACCTTGGTTTTTAAACCTTAAAAACCTAAATTTAAATCTTTAAAACTAAGGTTTAAACTTTAATCTTTAATAACATATATTTAAACCTTTAATTTAAAACATATATAATAACTTAAAAATTTTAATATATATTTAAAATTATTGAATTATCATATATGTTTTACAATAATTAAATATTAACAATAATATTTACCTATCTACAATTATTAATATTTATCAATATATGTTTACCATAATTAAATATTTAGGTAATATTATTAAATATTTTCCAATAATAAAGGCAATGATAAAACATTGTGTCCCCGAGGTGTAGGACAGTCGGTGACAGAGTGTGTTGTTAAGCCACTCAGTGATGTTAAAGTCACCGGTTCAAAACCTGTGGGGACAAAAAATCCAACCATGTTAAGGGTTGGTGTGGCTCAGGCCGGGTGCGATCCCCGGGTTATTTTGACAGCTTAGATGCCCCTGAGTCATGGTTTCTCAAGCGACAGGTTAATCGCGTAGCCAACAGGTCCCGCACAAATTAACAAACAAAAAAAAAACATTGTAAAACATATATAATAAATTAATATTAATTGATTATTATATAAAAAAAACATTAAAAATAAAAATTATTACAATTAAAAAAATAAAATAAATTTGAAATGGGCATCGTGGGTCCTCGCATGAGGCCCACATGCCCTAAACACTAAACACACTCTTCCCCAGGTCTCTATCCCCTAGCCCTAATTAACTTGCCGCCTATCTTATTATGTGAACATGCCATGGGCCTCTTCTGCTCTACAACTATGGAAAAGTTATGGTAATGGCCACAAGCTCCTCCCTCGATGGATCGATGCTCGGCTCTGAGCATTAACTTGTATATGGTTTTGGTAAATGCCTTGTGTGCTAGTGCTGGTTTTGTGTGTTTTATATAAAGTTTCTAGCGCCTGTTCTGTTTGATGGCAGGTGCTGGAATGCATGGAGATTGTCCCTTGGCCAATAATTTGGGCTACATAATTTGGTATGGTAGTTAACAGGTTTCATTTTCACCCACAATGCCCTATTTTAGAATATCATGTGCATTGTGCACATACCACAGGTTGGGATGAAAATGGTAGATTAATGTGCCCTAATAATGACCTCTTTCAGATAGTGTCTCTGGATCACAACGTGTCTTATTATGAAGGTTGAAAATCGAGGTTCCACAGAGACTAAAATATCTCTTGAGCAGTCTATTAAATTGTGTGATTGAAATTTTGGAGTTGGGGTCGACAAATTCATTTTTGTTATGCCTGGAGTTAATGGCACCAACTACTCCATGCGAATATTCAACTCTGATTTGAAATAAAGAGCAATCGATGGCCCTAAAGGTGATTACTATTTAATATATATAATAAGGTAGCATAGATTTCTATAGATATTGCTTTGGTGAAATCTGGCTGATTTAAAGAGGTCTGAGATGTTTATGCCATGGTTTCATGTTTCAATTTTGTTATGCATAACCAATGTATGATCACTTGTATTTTATTTTGGTGGTTCTTTCCACCCCCTACTCATCCCCTCTCCCCCATATAGCAAAGAGGGAGCCTACCTACATGATTCATTGTTATTGGCTAGGTGTGGGACTTTTAAAGGGCGTGGGTTCAAGACCCCCCAGGGATGTTTGTGTATAGATTTCTGATGTGCTGCGGTTTTGTACGTGAGGACAGGGAGACTGTAGGGGATCAAGGTAATTTTGTGTCTTATTCTTATTTTGGTTGTCCTAATGTTAATTTGTTTTTATCTTAGCTCTGAATGATGGAATTTTCTCCAATTGCCTTCTATAATTCACTATTATTGGTCTAGTCCATCATCACCGTATAATATATTTTTTTATGTTGCATGGATTTACGTTTTTTATTGGGGTAGATGCCAAGGCTGCAGGTGCCATGAAAAAGGAATTGGTAGCCCCCGTGGAGTCTTGTAGGCTTGAATCCTCGCCCCCTCATGTCGGAGGCCATTCAGGAGGTCGTCATTTACATTCACTTGTTTCAAAATCTTGATCTTTTCCAGGAATTTGAGCAACCCACAATCTTTGGTGATATGATTTCAGATGGTTTGTAGTCATATTTTATCAAAATTCACAATCTGTATGGATATAAATTAAGCAAGCCACAAATTACAATAATGAGTTTCGGCAACCCCCAATTTGTAGCTATAATTTTCACAAACCTACAAAGCATAGTGAACACTTCATTAATTCTAACTTCAAAGACATGGGTAAGTTACCAAGGGATATTTTCCCTGTCCGATTGTAAAGTCTACAGTTTGTGTTTGGTATTCTTTGGAGGCTAGTAGAAACCAAGCTCCTTCTCGCCATTGTACAAGGCCTATGTTTACTAGGAGTCACGGTTGGTAATGGTCTCCATCTCCAAAATGTAACAGAGGTGCATGCACTATTTTGTTCTGTGTTGATGTTGATTGTAGGCTATTTGGTTAAGCCTTTGAGGTTGCTGGACATTTTTTCTTCTTGCCAACAGCTAGAAAATAAAGCCCACATCTTTTGAAGTTTGTCATACTGAAGAAAAACTTGACCATAAATTCCAATCCTCATCAGCTTCTTCTAGATCTCGTGTCCCTACCCGTGTTTTGTGTGAAAGTGTATTGTTGTTTAGAGTTTGAATTTGTGATTAGTGGGTTTTGTCACCTGTGAGATGAAATTAGTTGTCTGATATTTGTAATCAGTATTTACCTGAGCCTTTGTTAGGAATCCAAAAGTGGAACTTCTGACTTTAACAATCCTCATATCCATAAATTTCCGCTCCAGATGCAAACTAAAATATTTAGTGAAACTTAAACAGGGGCATTCATCTTCAATAATAGAATTTCAATGTCAAATCTATGAGTGAAGTCATACAATATAATTTTAGAGATAAATAGCTAAATTCAACTCCATGATAATATTATGAAATATCAAGATAGGTCTGGTCTGGTAAACTATTCTCTGCAAAATATATCATAGGTGATCACAAATCATGCATGTGGTGGGTATTTACAACACATATATCGCACAAAGACAAAATCCTGTTGTAGGTGGTGAAGCCCTAGTTTCAGTTTTGAAACCGGGCTCTGATACCATGTGTAAATCCTCTGTCCCCATAGGGTCTTATAAAACACACGCTAAAATAAAGAATAAAGAAAATTATACGCTGTACAATTTCATCACTAAATCATAAATTAAATCTATCAACATCATGAAAGTATATTTAATTAAAAACCACATAACACATCAAATTCATGAAATAAGATACCTCTATTTGATGCTAATTCCCCAATCTCTGGTTGTCCTCTCTGTTGCTCTACACGAACTCTGCCCAAAATTGAATCTTTCCTCCCTGCTAGCTAGGGACAGAGCCTGTCTGTATCCCTAGCTCTAGGACTCCGTGAGTATTCCTGGCCCCTGTGCCCAAAAATCCTAGCAACCTAATGCACCCCTGTAACAGTCCACCTAGACTCTCCAGACCAAACTAGAAAATACCCAAAAGAAAATACATTCCTTCCCTATGACTAATGCTTCCTCTCCCCAAAATTTCATAATAATCTCTTGAAGGTCTCTGCCCAGTCATATCCTACTCCATTCACCGCCTCCTATCCTCCTTTAATTCCACCCACCTTATCCCTCCATTTAATACCTTATCCCTCCATTCATTGCTTCATCCCCATGCATACGTAAANTGTTTCAATTTTGTTATGCATAACCAATGTATGATCACTTGTATTTTATTTTGGTGGCTCTTTCCACCCCCTACTCAGCCCCGCTCCCCCATATAGCAGAGAAGGAGCCTACCTACATGATTCATTGTTATTGGCTAGGTGTGGGACTTTTAAAGGGCGTGGGTTCAAGACCCCCCGGGGATGTTTGTGTATAGATTTCTGATGTGCTGCGATTTTGTACGTGAGGATAGGGAGACTGTAGGGGATCAGGGTAATTTTGTGTCTTATTCTTATTTTGGTTGTCCTGATGTTAATTTGTTTTTATCTTAGCTCTGAATGATGGAATTTTCTCCAATTGCCTTCTATAATTCACTATTATTGGTCTAGTCCATCATCACCGTATAATATTTTTTTTTATGTTGCATGGCTTTACGTTTTTTATTGGGGTAGATGCCAAGGCTGCAGGTTCCACGAAAAAGGAATTGGTAGCTCCCGTGGAGTCTTGAAAGCTTGAATCCCCGCCCCCTCATGTCGGAGGCCATTCAGGAGGTCGTCATTTACATTCACTTGTTTCAAAATCTTGATCTTTTCCAGGAATTTGAGCAACCCACAATCTTTGGTGATATGATTTCAGATGGTTTGTAGTCATATTTTATCAAAATTCACAATCTGTATGGATATAAATTAAGCAAGCCACAAATTACAATAATGAGTTTCGGCAACCCCCAATTTGTAGCTATAATTTTCACAAACCTACAAAGCATAGTGAACACTTCATTAATTCTAACTTCAAAGACATGGGTAAGTTACCAAGGGATATTTTCCCTGTCCGATTGTAAAGTCTACAGTTTGTGTTTGGTATTC
Organism: Picea glauca; assembly: GCA_000966675.3. NCBI lineage: Eukaryota > Viridiplantae > Streptophyta > Pinopsida > Pinales > Pinaceae > Picea > Picea glauca. The sequence goes on from JZKD02S1522204.1 coordinate 9,167, forward strand.
TTTGGAGGCTAGTAGAAACCAAGCTCCTTCTCGCCATTGTACAAGGCCTATGTTTACTAGGAGTCACGGTTGGTAATGGTCTCCATCTCCAAAATGTAACAGAGGTGCATGCACTATTTTGTTCTGTGTTGATGTTGATTGTAGGCTATTTGGTTAAGCCTTTGAGGTTGCTGGACATTTTTTCTTCTTGCCAACAGCTAGAAAATAAAGCCCACATCTTTTGAAGTTTGTCATACTGAAGAAAAACTTGACCATAAATTCCAATCCTCATCAGCTTCTTCTAGATCTCGTGTCCCTACCCGTGTTTTGTGTGAAAGTGTATTGTTGTTTAGAGTTTGAATTTGTGATTAGTGGGTTTTGTCACCTGTGAGATGAAATTAGTTGTCTGATATTTGTAATCAGTATTTACCTGAGCCTTTGTTAGGAATCCAAAAGTGGAACTTCTGACTTTAACAATCCTCATATCCATAAATTTCCGCTCCAGATGCAAACTAAAATATTTAGTGAAACTTAAACAGGGGCATTCATCTTCAATAATAGAATTTCAATGTCAAATCTATGAGTGAAGTCATACAATATAATTTTAGAGATAAATAGCTAAATTCAACTCCATGATAATATTATGAAATATCAAGATAGGTCTGGTCTGGTAAACTATTCTCTGCAAAATATATCATAGGTGATCACAAATCATGCATGTGGTGGGTATTTACAACACATATATCGCACAAAGACAAAATCCTGTTGTAGGTGGTGAAGCCCTAGTTTCAGTTTTGAAACCGGGCTCTGATACCATGTGTAAATCCTCTGTCCCCATAGGGTCTTATAAAACACACGCTAAAATAAAGAATAAAGAAAATTATACGCTGTACAATTTCATCACTAAATCATAAATTAAATCTATCAACATCATGAAAGTATATTTAATTAAAAACCACATAACACATCAAATTCATGAAATAAGATACCTCTATTTGATGCTAATTCCCCAATCTCTGGTTGTCCTCTCTGTTGCTCTACACGAACTCTGCCCAAAATTGAATCTTTCCTCCCTGCTAGCTAGGGACAGAGCCTGTCTGTATCCCTAGCTCTAGGACTCCGTGAGTATTCCTGGCCCCTGTGCCCAAAAATCCTAGCAACCTAATGCACCCCTGTAACAGTCCACCTAGACTCTCCAGACCAAACTAGAAAATACCCAAAAGAAAATACATTCCTTCCCTATGACTAATGCTTCCTCTCCCCAAAATTTCATAATAATCTCTTGAAGGTCTCTGCCCAGTCATATCCTACTCCATTCACCGCCTCCTATCCTCCTTTAATTCCACCCACCTTATCCCTCCATTTAATACCTTATCCCTCCATTCATTGCTTCATCCCCATGCATACGTAAA
>JZKD02S1522215.1:0-10557 GCA_000966675.3 Picea glauca
AAATTTTCATGGAACACCCCCCTGGCTTTGTGATAGATTCAAGTCTTGTTTGTTGACTTCATAAGTATATTTATGGTTTGAAACAAGCTCCCAAATCTTGGTATGCTAAGATTGACCGTTTCTTTCTCAATATTGGTTTCAAATGTTGTGGATATGATCACGATATTTATGAATTACATGATCATGTAAATACCTTAATTATTGCTGTAAATGTTGATGACTTGGTCATAACTGGAAATAATATTGATCTCATTCTTATATTGAAGAGACAACTTGTTGACACCTTTGATATGATAGATCTTGGTATTTTGCATCACTTTTTGATCTTCAAGTTTTACCTCTATCTAATTGGTTGTTTCTCTTTCAATCTAAATATGTATTAAATCTACTGAACGATTTTAATATGGTCAAATGCAAGCCATGTGATAATCCTTTTCATTCTGGGGTGAAGCTGACTAAATACTGTTAGTCACCCAAATTCGATGCCACTCTTTATCAACAACTAGTTGGTAGCCTTATTTATCTCACTCATAGTCAACCTGATATTTATTTTGTTGTTAGTGTGGTTTCTCAGTTTATGATGGATCCCCAAGAAATTCGCTGGAAATATGTCAAAAGAATTGTTCGTTACATCAAGGGTACCTCTCATCTTGGTATCAAATATTGTCAAATTTAAAACTCTTTAGTCAACTTCACCAACTCGAACTGGGCATGAGACAATGATGATTAGAAGTCCAATTTTGGCTATGTGTTTCGCTTCAACATTGGACCACTGGTTTGGTTGTGCAAGAAACAAAAGTTAGTCTCTCCGTCGACTATAGAAGATGAGTATCATGGCATTGTTAATGAAGGCACATAGGCAATTTGGATTTTCCAGCTCTTGGGAGAACTTGGGTTTCCTTTTCAATCCTCGACTGCTATCCATTGTGACAATTAGAGTGCGATTTAGGTTATTGATAATTCTATTGCACATAGTAAAATGAAGCATGTCGAACTTCATGTTCACTACATGAGACTATTGGTTCAAGAGAAGGTTGTCACTCTTGTCTATTGCAAAATTGATAATAATATTATTGATATCTTTACCAAACCATTTTCTGAAGCTAAGTTTGCTAATATACGAGATATGCTCAGGATTCAGGAAACTACATTTATGGGGGGTGTTATGCTGATGTAATTTCACCTCGTGAATCTCCAAAACTATGTGCTCAAGGGGGGGGGGGTTGTTGGAACCTCAAGTTTTTTTGATTCATCATACTTCTACTAGAAATAATTGGTCGAGCAGTCGACTCACAACTGATGACAATTGATTGAGCTGTCGACTCATAGTTGCTGATAGTCAATTGGGTGGTTGAGTAGATAGTTGGTTGGACATTCAACTAACAGTCGAGGAAAATCAAACAATATATCAACTAGTCGCTCGACTATGTATTCAGGTCAACTTGGTAAGTCAACTAGCATACACAATGGCGCAAAATTACTAGAAACCGTTCCAACCATCGACAATTATTTGTGGACAAGGTCTTCCCGATTTCAAGGAAATTGGTTAGATCCAAAGACTATAAATAAAGGAACCCATGGTTCAATGTCATGTGATGTAATGCAATGAGTAATATCAATTGTATTCAATGATGCATTGTGATGTTTTGATCACAATGCGTTGTGCTTAAGTTCTAAAACATTGTCTTTAGACACCACCAATATTCTTGGAGTATTATTCCTTCTTTTTTATTTTCCGCAGACTTTATTTCATTCTTCTCAGGTTACCCACAATCCTAACACCTTGATCGAGGTATTGTTTAAATAGAGCAAAAGGTTAACAAATTTTCACATAAAAAAATTAAAAAAATACGTATGAGCCAACTCACGTGGCTATTTTTTCTTAGTGAAAAAATAAAAAATAAGAAAATTGAGTCAATCTAGTATTAATTCACATTTCAATCAATGATCAAGATGGGGAATGTGAGAATCCACACAAGAAAATATGGTCATCGACAAATTGATGAAGATAAGGTGTGAAAGAGGGCTAGAGAGAGGATGAGACAAAGTTGAATAGAATTAAAAGAATACTAGGAAGAAAATGTAGGTCAACCTGTTTCCTAACTTTTAGTGCATCTAATTGGAGAGTCTCTAGGGTTTCTATTTGAGGGAAATATGGGTAATTTTGAACCACATTACCCTAATTCATATTATACTCATATTTTTGATTTATACTTTAGTTTATTATTTACATTATGTTTTTTATGTAATAAATGTGCACACAAAATTGATTGGATTATGTAGGAATAAGATCTAATCATCTTCCATAGGACCATGTCCCCTATTGGGCTTCAAGAATAACTAGGAGTTGTAGTGGTTTTGGAAGGGGTGGAAACTTTTTATAAAGTTTGGATACAAACACAAGAGAAGAATTTGGAGAATTGAGCCTTGATTGAACATTTAGAGAGCATGTCCGTAACATACTTAAGTTATTTTTTAAGTAAAATTCATTGATTACACAAGCTCAAATCCTACATGGATTGATAAAACACAAAAAATTAAAACATACAACATAACTATTGGGTTTTCAAGAAGCTAAACACATAAAGGAAAATGTCAATGTATCAAAAAATGTATCAAAAATGTTCTCTTCATTTGGAAAATAAAAAAAAACCTGATATTCAAGTTGCTCGTAGGGAAATTACATCTGTTGTTGTGTCACTAGGGACAAGAAGTCAAATGGTGACAAAAATGTCAAAATTTCTTCATGTTTCAAGAAAAAAACATTGCAAAGACATACTAAATTTAGGGTTTGTATAGATGAAAATGACAAATCTACTTGTTGGGCTCTTGTTTGTAGGTAGCTGCACATAAATAGACTTGTATAGGGAATTATAGAGAGGGTGGTAGATTTATAGGGAACCCATTTTGTGCTATACCAAACTCAAAGCATTTTTTACAATGGTGTTTATCTAGAGGTGTGCATGATGATCATTGTAAGCACATTTTGAGATGATGCAAGTTGAACTACTTGAGAAATTTTAAGAAAGAAATCTTAGTGTCAAGATCACCATTAGCATGTTTGATAAATTGAAATCGAGGTATATTAGGCCCAACACAGTTCTTGACACTTGTTGTTTTCATCACCATGTTGAGTTCTAGCTCTATTATGACACATTTGTAGATTTCTACAAAAGGCATTGCCAAGGTGACCTTCCTCCCATAGTGCACAATTTAATTTCAATGATACTATCCATAAGGAATCCCAAATATGTGTTTTTCAGTAAAACATGTGTAGGTGGAAGAATGTGCCTTGAATGTGGTAATATAACATTGGGCGTTGTCTAAAAATTTGACTTTTTGAACTTTTTTCATTGGAATCCGGTGAAACAGATCTTGGTAAAATCACCATTTTCTGTTGTTTAAATTGATTTTTTCAATGCCTAAATGGATTCAAAACCTGAAAAAATCCCGAGGCACTCGGTTATACAGACTCTATCACTCAAATATGGAGTTCTAACAATTTTTGGCCGGATTTTGGGCAAAATTGATAAAAAAATATACCCGTAAAAACGCCAAAAGTCGAACATTTAGACTACACATATAACATTGTGCTATGGAAATTTTCCTATGGATCTTGGATGCCATGGATTGTCAGATATCATGGCCACATGGAGGAGATATGAGTATATTACTATGAAATGTGCTCTCTTGTGGGTGTGGCCTCTAAGAGGATTGACTTGCTTGTATTTTAGAATTTATGGGGAAGTTTCAAAATCACATTTATAAATATATCAAACAATCTCATAGGTATAGGTGGAAAGATTACCAATTCAAACAATCTCATGAGGTATTCGAGATGAGAATGATCTTATTAGTGGTATTCTTCACCGAGATTTACATATTTTCTCCCTATAGAGAGATATAGAGAGAGTACTATCATTTTGACTAGGTATTATTTTTTTAGATATTTTATGGATGGAGTTTCCACATACATATTTTTTTATTTTCTATGTTTTTTGGTCGTAAAATTAAAATTCTACTAATGGATGACTTGTATGTGTAGGCGTCTATATTCATGCATGCCTTATATAGACATGTACATGTGAGCATAGATGGTAGGGATAATTCTCCATAATCATGTGATGTGATTAAGGAGTACCATTTTTATGTTAGTGATGATTGTGAGCACAACACACTATTTATTCAACAACTTTGGGTTGATCTGTGAGTCATTCAGAAAGAATGGGATATAATTTACAAAGCACTAGATTTGGTCTGATGGGTGTGTAGGGAAGTTCAAATTGACATGCTATTTTATTGGTTTAGTTGGATTCATAAGGATATAGGATTTTGGCACACTTGAGGCTTTCTTGAAACTGGGACTGGAAAGGGTGAACATGATGGCACTAGTGATTGTGTGAAGCAAATACTTAAGAGGTATAAACAAAGTCATGACACATAATGAATCAAATCATATGTTGAAGTAGATGATTGGTGAAAATTTCATTTAGGCCACGAAGGTCATGAATAGACGAGTTTGGTGTGTAGGCAAGAGACTATGGTATGAAAAAAAACACATGCTTGGTAGAAAAATTATATTTGATATTTAATATGATGTACTGTCTTTTGGAATGTTGCACTCAACGATGTGAATAATGCATGCCTTGGTATTGTGAAACTGTACCTAGCATGAAGGAATTACACTCTCTTCAGAGTAAAGACATGGGTGACATCTTTTCCATTGGGATGATAAAGTACACATGCCTTTGTGGATTTTATGTTGATGTAGAGGGATGTGCACTTGATCAATGTGAAAATGATGGATATGAAGAATAATTGAAATATGTCCCTCTTAATCCAAAGGGGCCACATCCAAATTCGACATGGAAAGAGATGTATGTCGAAGAGGTTGTGGTTTCACTGGATCATGATTGAGTTTCCGATGTTAGGGAAAATATGTGAATTTATTAATGGGATTGTTATAAATCAATAATGTTTTATTTGGCCTCTTCAATTTAATTTTTAAACTTTTAAACCTGAACAAATGTATATTGATTAATATTTTGAATTTTTAGCTTGAAGTGATGTATTTGTTGTAATTGCACCACGAGAAATGAAGAGAACATGGCCTATTATTTGATGCGATGCACATAATGTAAATAAATTTCTAGATTCTACAACTGTATCAAGGTGGAGATTACATGTACTAGATTGGAAACATGATTATGATGGGTCACTTTTTTGAAAAAATGAAAAAAACAAGGTGATTATATTGTTTATAGATATTTTATACTTGAATATATATCTTACTAATATAGTCATTTAGTGATAGTAGATTGGATACAAATCATGAAATCAAAGTGAAGAGAGGTGAACCGAGGAGATGGAAGATGGAAAAAGATAACCGTGAATTTATTATGGAGACTTGCATTCCTTGAGCCCATTGGCTAGAAGAGTAAAATATAGGCCACTTTTGAGGATGACTTGGTTGGTGCACTAATTTATTCTGCAACGTATTAATATAATGTTTGATTAATTGCTTTACATATTAATTGTTTGTGTGTTTGCAATTTATTTCCTGCTTGGTTGGATTGCATTTTTATGTTTTTATTTCATTTATCTTATAAAGTTGAAATTATTTAGATTATTAATTTTGTGTTCTTTTAAATTATATTAAATATAATTGAAAGAACATCCGAGTGGCATAGTGGAAGAAAAATCGACACATAACCCATTGACCTAGGTTAAAACCCTAGATTTGATACTTTTACCAACTGCATTAATCTACTCATTCTTATTAAACTTACATTGATACAAATCTATATTTACATACATGACTTAGTGTTTATTATGTCCCACCGATTGATCTCTATCAACTCTACAATCATTTATCAATATGGATTGGCTAAACCATTCCTTCATACTACCATCCTATTTATTCACAACCAATAAAACTTTTCATCTCCCTTGTCGACTCTTCACTTTCCTCCTTGAGAATAACCATTGTAATAGTCTACAATGTGGTGTCCTCTAGGGATGTGCACCATAATGGTGATAATGGTCTTCCTCTTCTTGTGATTAACTCTTCACCTTTAATGCACATCACATCAATTCCCTAATGAAACACTATTGATGAAATATTTCTGCATTTATATGCCTCTTTTGAATTTTTCTATCACATGCTTCTCTTCTATGTGCCTAACCTCCTTTTTTTCAACGAAAAAAATACGCTTTATATTCAAAAGGATATAAAAGTGTACAAGGCTGTTATAGCAGGTCTATCACGAGGATATACAAGCACTATGTCAAAGAATCAATCTATCTACACAAAACAAAGGAATACTAGTCTCATCATGACCAAAGTTGATTCCATGGATGGGCAGCACTCAAGTCCAGGGTCTTTCAAAGATTGATTCTCGAGGAAGGTCCCTCGTTGCCTTCTTCCCATCTTGTAAAAAGAATGTGTCCCGAAGGCAAAGATAGCGTTTTTTTTGAAAGAATATCAGCCTCGTTATTTTCCTCTCTGTAGATGTGGGAGAAAGTAAGATGTTTAAACAACTGGGTCGCTTCACAAGTTCTCTCCTTCCAGCATATCAGGTCCGCAACATGGAAATCAACACGCCCGTTCAACCAATCAATGGTAATTTTGGAGTCACCAAGCAGTAAAAGCTCATTGATATGTAATTGACTTGCCAGAATACAAGACGCCCACGCTCCCATGAGTTCAACTTTCATATTGGATCCTTGCCCGCAGTTTAGTGTCCACCGGTAACACGTCTGAGAGTTTATGGCAATATTCCAGCCTGCCCCGTAGTATAAACCATCCTGTTGTGCCGCTCCATCGAACCAGGCCACCACTCTATCAAGTGGAACGGTAAAGATGGACCTGCAAGGAGTTGAAACTGGTGACAGATTTCTACCCACTGTCATCTCAGCGATGATGGCGCTGGCCACTCTGTGAACATAAGGTGACTTATCATCAAACAATGTAGCGTTCCTGTTATTCCATATATGCCAGCAAAGAAGAATTGGTATCTTCACCTGATTCGTTGAGACCCTCGACCAGTTCTGGAAGCAATTAGATGGGCTGGTACCTGTCCAAGTGGACGAGAGCGAAAGTGCAGGGGTTATGAGTTGCCACACGGATCTGGAAAATGAGCAATCAATGAATACATGAGCGCTCGTCTCTAAATTTGAATTACGAAGGTAACAACGACTAGGCCCCTCCCATCCCCGAGCTTGAAGATTCGGCCACAATTTTTTTTTGTTTTCAATTAAAAGCCAGGTGAAACGTTTCAGTTTGAGCGAGCAGTCGCTCCTCCAGATCATGCCACACCCTCGCTCAGTATTAATGGTCCAACATTTAGCAGCCAGAGCGCCGTAGACATTCTTTGCATTAATAGCACCGGACATGTCCCCTCCCGTCCACAAGAGCGTATCGGGTCTATCCAGTAACCGGATGCCCGATTCTATAAGTCTGCATGTATATCTATTCCACTCGGTTGCAAGTTCGGTGCCCATATCTAACTCGTCACTCCTGAGCCAACAGTCGCTCAAATGACCCCCGCTGTGAACAGATTTGAGTTGATAAAGGAAGAAAATATATTTATGATGTACTTACAATCTATACATATAAATTTTCACCTGTCTTCCCTTTCAACTCTTCCTCTACAATGCATACTTAGTCCTTTCATAGATGCTCGTGCATCAAGTAACAACCATCATTATAAATTTTAACATTACATTCTTAGATCCCATATATGGATATGATTGACAATGATTATATTATATCAACTAACACATGGAGACTATTATACAATTGTTTTAATAAATGATGTGGGAAGAAGTTTTAAGCTAGGAGTATTGCTAGGAAGGGCACGTATGAAACCATTATTTATATTTTCTACTTTTGCGTGCCTGTCAAATCTAGATTGTGTACTATGTGGTTTTCTCCTTGTACCTAGTAGTTATTCGACATAATAAAACTAAACGATAGGACAAAAGGGAATATAATGTGTGAATTAATTTTCATATAAAATTATTAAATGAAAATCATGAGGAAAAGACACATGTATAGTCATGTGTCGGCATGAGGAATTTTAGAATCATGGGAATTTTAGAATCATGATTGATAATGATCATTGGAGATTCAAAATAATCTTTGGAGTTATCTTTAGGACCTATTGGAGATTTGTAATTTTCATTGGAATTGTCAGTAAGAATTATCATTGGAAAATCAAAGAGCCCATAAATTTAAGGATATCGAGAGCCTTTAAACACACGAGTATAGATAAATATATGTCTTTTCGAATAAGAATATGATCAATAGGGAGATCTGGGTAATGTGACTTTGATAACTTTATTGGGAGGGTGGCTCTCACTAGTTTGGGTAATTTGGGTTGAGATCCCATACCATTTAGAGTTGAGTGTGCAAAGTATAGGAGATGGAGGTGCAGTTAGTTTTGTACCATTTAGAGTTGAGTGTGCAAAGTATAGGAGATGGAGGTGCAGTTAGTTTTGTAGAGCACCCACTGATTTTAAGTGACATTAAGAGTACACAAATCTAAGTAGGTTTTGGGAATATTTATTGATTTTTTTTAAAAACTTAATTGTAGCATATGAAGAAGTTCAAAATATACAATAGGTCATTAAGACATTTGGGTATCTCTCATTATTTTTAAAGGTAATTAAGACATTTGGGTATTTCTCATTATTTTTAAGATTAGTGTTCTCTTTTAATAATATTTACTTTTGATAAATTGTAAACTTTGTAGAGAAAAATAAAAGAGAAAAAATTAATAATATTTTGTATATGTTGCGAAGAAGGAAAATAACTCCCAATAAGAGAGAGTTATAATGATATGAAATACATTGAGAGTACATAAAATTTTCAACATGTCCAAAATACGATCACTCTTAGCTATAAGTAATTGTTAATTTATTTTATGTATGATTTTTGTATTGAATGGCTTGAAAATGGTTAAGGGTGGATTCCATCATTTTCTCCATCTTCTACCATGTGGGTAGATGCATTAGGGTCATATTTGTTTGTTAAAACACTATCCATATAAATGAATTCCTTGAAATAACTTTATAAAATTAAATATATTTAGCCAAACATTGTCATCATTTTTTCATAATATTCATTTTGTATTTGGTTAAATAATGACTAATCATGCCTTTAATTATATTTAGTCAATTGTTGTCATCACTTTGTTTTTAATACTGGGAAAAGACTTGCAATGGATGATGATGAATGGAAATTACACCATTAAAAAAACACACAAAATAAATATTTTAAGGGAAATGAAAACATAATAAAATGTTCAATATTTGTTTAGCTAAGTTGTTGATTATCTATTTAACAATGTAACTTAGTTGTGTATCTTTAATACTCATCAATTTTTTAAATTTTAAATTGTTTAAAAATAAAATTACAATTCATGCAAGATGTAGTACTCATCAACATTTTAAATTTAAAATCTCAAATTGTTTGAAAACAAAATTACAATTTGTGCAAAAAGTGGTAGTCACATAAATTCCCTTACTATGTGCATTTCATAATATTTGGTTTACTTGGCACATAAATTCTATTAAAATATGATAATAACAAATAAGTGCCTTGAATGTACATTTTACAGTTTCATCATCTAAATTGTTATCATTAAGGATGTAACCATCAATTACAAGAGATTTTTGTGCTCTACTTCTCACCAATAATTTTTTCATTCCATCTATTTCCATTTGGTGGTTCTTTTAACATTGTTCCATTTGTTTAATCTTTTGTGCATATTATTCAATTTTTCGAGTTAAAAAATTACATACAAACTATCTTCTCAACTTGGGGATTATAGGAATGTGTCATAAGTTTTTTTGAGTGCATTTTTCATTGAGATCAATGTAGTAAGAAATTTTAGCACAATTTAGAATGAAGGTTATTGGTTGATGGTCATAAGTTTATTAGAACTTGCAATCCTTGTAGAATGTTTATGGAGAAACATTAAGTTGCACCTTTACATTTATTGAAAAGTTTGCATCTAGCACCGCATAAAGTTGATTTGGTTAACCCATCAATGTTAGGATTTAAAAAACTTTTAAGATGGTAACTCCAATGAAATTCATCTCATTATACAATTGATATCTTTGATATATTTTTAGTTATCATTTTATTATCTCGTTATTTTTTTCAATCAATTTTTTAATTTTTCCAATATTACATACTTATTATGTGATGTTACCTTTTTTTTGGTTCTATATATATATATATATATATATATATATATATATATATATATATATATATATATATATATATATATATATATATATATATATATATTTCTGAGAAAAAAACACTTAACTTCATTTCCAGAGAAAAAGAAGGTACAATCCTTAGGTGTTGAAGCACATTCAAAGAAGAAACAATATGCATGCTCAAGACAAAAAACAAAATTAGCTAGAAAGGATTACAAGCTTTTCACCCTTAGGAGGGACAAAAACAAAGATCATCATATGTCAAACACAATCCAAGATAGAAGTAGTTAAGCATCTGCACAGAACATTACATTTCAATAT
>JZKD02S1522237.1:0-10557 GCA_000966675.3 Picea glauca
TTGGTATATATAGGAGACTAGGAGGTATAATTACAACTAATGGCCTAAAGCCAACATAAATAAAATAACATGACTAATATAATATGCCCCAATTAAGGGGTAATGAGCCAATATTAGGGCTTAACACTAGAGCATCTGTCCCATGAAGTTTTTAATGTGCCAGTAGAGTTCTATTGTCTTCGAGTATCAAGTCTCCCTTGCTCGGTAGTTCCCACATCTGGAACCCATTGGATTGTGGTCTCTGCCACTTTGATTTCGTCATTGTATCTCTTTCCAGGCTAACCTCAACTTCAACTTCGTCTAGATTCCTTTGGAAACAATGGGGAGTGTTTCTCTGATAATTGGTTGCTGCACTATATGCCTCCTAATGCACCCGAGAGACTGGTCATTCTTCATCAGGTTGTCGAGAAGAGGAATTTGTTGGGACGCTAGAACCACGACGGTAGCCTCTAGGATAGTTGCGATGAGGACCCATGATGGCTCGGACGATAGCACAAAGAGAAGGATGATACAATTGCGAGAGAAGAGGAGATGGGTTCCAGTCACTGATGAAAGACCTGTAAATTATGGCCTCAAATCCTGGACTCTCAAATGCTTGAGGATCCTAAAATTGCAGAGTTGTTGTCGAACCTCTGCTCTACCTTACGTCCATCGTTTGCAATGTGAAGTTCGTCATGGATAAAAGTAAGTATGGGTGGAGAATGTCGAGACTCAGCTTGAGGACAAAGAGTTATGAGCATTTAGTTCCCCGTCCAGATGGTTGTGTTGACTAGATTCAAGACCGTGCATTATGTCAGTTGACCCATGGGAGCCCACATGGCTTGACTTCATGTCTATCTCAGATATATTGTTGAGCATTGAATGTTGATGAGGATTGTCGACAAGAGGATCCTCGGAGGGTGTGAGCGCTAGTCTAGTTGGTGGAGCCACTTTATTAGCATTAAATCCATCCTTGGGGATGGGGATCCCTGGGGTTTGCGTCCCCAACACCCCATACGGGGAACCTTGATCTAAATATTAACCCAAATTGCAATATGAAATTTTTATAGGATTATTAATTATCTCTTTTACCTTTCCATAGGGTTATTTAATGAAAGTATGCATAAAAGGCATTTTCATTCTAAATGAACATAACTACTAAGAAATAGGATGAAATGCAAGCTAAGATTTTCAAAACTCCCTAAACATGAAATACATCATTTACATAACAAGGAAACAATGAATATGCCTAAAAAAATTAAAATGTGTCATAATAAAATATAAATTCATCTTGATAATCACAACTTAACCAAATTTGGAAAATTTGAATTATTGGCATCAAATAGAGTGTTGCATATATCTTAGGTGGCTAAGGAAAATGCACACATTAAATGTTAAAATTCATGATTATGAAATCACATGGTACTAATGTGGATCATTTCACCTTTGCACCAATCCATCATTTTCGTAATTTTCATAACTGTCACCATCTGCAAGTACTCAACCTATTGAAATGCCACTTTCCTTGATTTTGTAGTGTTTCTAGGGCAAGTTGACTAGTCTTCTCCAAAATGCATGCCTAGGTCAAACCATCAACTATTATTTTAAACTGAAATTTGATTGTTCTTCATGCCATGATTTACCTTCCTAAAGTGTTTTGTTTTCAATTTAAACCTTCAAAATCTTTGCTTTTGCAAAATACATCATAATACTTGTTATTTTTACACAATGCAAACCAAACCAACATGGTTTAGTAAAATGCATACCAACCCTATAAAAGTGCATACATGTGTAAATATAAATGTACCATATATATGAAAATGGGATGAAGGTGGAGAGGAGGATCCAACTAGAGGATGAATATCGAGGAGGAATTGGTCGACTATATGGAGGATCCATATGAGGGTTACGATATCTTTGTGTATTCAGGTGTAAGGGGTCAATAACCTATTCTAGGTGACAATGACTTGGAGCCTTTGAGGGTTGTGCAAGAATTAGCGGAAACTATAGGATGTGTTTCCAAAGTGGGAAGGGATGGCTTATTGTTAGTTTATGCATGACCTAAAAAAATCCATAAAGGTGATTGTATTGTCTTTGTATGCTTGGAATTGAATCAATGGTTAGTCCTATTAGCCCATCGGCCAAAAAAGAGCCTCATAACTTTGTATCTCTCATGTCAAGTGACACTAGTCATAATGCACATTCTAAATTGATTATTACTAGAATTGTTATTCAATCTAGTGTAGAGGTGGTTTTGCAATATCCTCTAAATCTAGTCCTTCCAAGATTCATTGACAAATAGTGGTTTGGCTTAGGTTTCATAAGACAAGGCCTAGATTAGGAATCCTTGAGTGGGGCCTCGAGAATATAACTAAAGGAGTAGAGGTAATCTAAGAAGCACGAAGTAAATATAGAAAATAAGGTCATTAAGCAAAGAAGTCAAAAGGTGAAAATGGTGCTTGGGGATGACTTGCATATTCAAAAAGAAATGGAACACTCATGTAAATCCCTTGTAGGTAATTTTTTGGGTAGGTTTGTTGTTGAGAAATTACTTAATGATTGAATCAAATAGACTTGGGTTCAAATCTTGGGGTATGGACCTATATTTCACTTACTTTCCATAAGATGGATATGATTTTTAATTAAAGTGGAGGAGGATGCTAGTAAGATCCTTGAGGGAAAATGTTCTTGGGAATTGACTTATTTAGCTTTGAAGGCTTAGTCTATGTGTTTACTACCTAGCTTACCTTGGAATTTTGGTTCGAGAAACCCCTCAAAGATATTGCAAATCACTCGGTAAAAACACTAGATATAGACTGAGATTTCAATTCTAGTGTTTATCGTATGGTGGCTAAGGTCCTAGCTGAGATATATTTGAGCAAAGGTCTTTCAGAAAGTACAGACATAGTGGTAAGGGAGGTAGTTCATTCCTTTTTTTTTTACTGTGACAAAGCCCCTTTTAGTTGTGTGCATTTTCATGTGTATAGACACATAACAAAGGATTGCATCCTTCCCTTCACAAGGAGGGTATGTAGAAAAAATCAGGTGGTCTTGAATGAGGTAAAGAAGGTTTCAATTATCTAGTAATCAGAGGTAGAGGGTCAAAATCCAAAATCAGAGTATCGATGAAGTTAGTAGTCCTAGAAAGGTTCTAGATCCATCAAATATCTTTTTGGAAAAATATGTAGTTTCAGAAAGTGGTTTGGTCAAGGATGTTTATTCATTTTAGGATGGATCCTTAGTTTTGACGAAAGCTATCCCAACATGTAGAGGAAAAGAGACAATCCCACCATTTTTTAATGTATATAAATGCACATACATTTTTAGTAACAGGAAAGTGTTAATGACATGCAGGCGCTTTTAGTAACACACGCATTTTCAATAACATGCACACATTTAAGTAACGTGCAAGTGTCTTTAGTAATGTGCATGCGCTAATCACATGCACACACATTTTATTACAGAAATTAATAACTATGCAAAACTTCCCTCACCTTTACATGTTTCAAAAGGAAATATTTAGCAATAGGACCTATTTTCCTCTCTCGATCATAGTCAAGGCCCCCAGACCCATCCTCTTTGTGTAAAATCACCTAATAGCACCTAGAATACCACTTGGGGGTCAAATGCCCTACAAAGGGGCATGTGTCTTGGTAAGAGCCCTTGTTCAAAATACTTGAGATCTAGAATGTTTATTTTCCTATGTAAGGTCCTTGTTTTCCTTTTCAATAATGTTATAGGCCCCTATACCCGACACCACTTCCTAGAACTAATTAATGGTATTCATATTCGACTTAGAGGCCAAATATCCCATATAAAGGTCTTATGTGGTGTTTCAATGCATCTTTCACCACAATTGATCTTGAGAAGTTTTGTTAAATTCCCAAGGCCCTTGTTTAATTCCCTGACCATTATCAAGATGAAAAGACCCATCAATGTTACTGAAGACATAGTAATGTCCCCTAGTAAATAACTCATAGTCAAAAAATTCCCAATAAATGTAATGTTTTATGGATTGTAGGTGTTTTTCATGGAGATCAAGACTAAGAACCATCATTTAGGGCACAAGGATGTTGTCATCATCCTGTGAACTTTATTAGACCTCTAGATCCATTCTTTGTGCTTCACTAACCTATTCATGGTGCCCACAACACCCTTGTAGGCAATGGACAACAAATAAGGTCTAGCCTGGTGGTTCAAGGACTTGTCCATGGAATTTGAGCTTAAGAAGAAAGGTTTAGGGCTACATGCTCTTATTTCCCTCTCTCAACTATGTTAATGGAACCGAGACCTATCCATCATGCCCACAACCACATAATGGCACCCATATTCAACTCAAATGTGAAATAATCCCTATCAAGGGCTTGTGTCGTTGTTTATAGGTGGTGTTCATGGTTCTTGAACTCAAGAAGTTTTAACTAGGGATTAAACTCATCATTTCCCCCTGACCATGTTTATGCCTCAACACATATTTCCAATGCACAAAACCTAGTCGTGGTGCCTGTATCCCACTCAGAGGCCAAAGACCCCCTATAAAGTTCCTACATATTGGCTCAAGTACTTGTTTAAGGTTCTTTATCTTGAGAAGATTTAATAAGATCCTAGGACACTTGTTTTCAGTATTTGATGATGGACAAGGCCATTCTTACCATCCATGCTCTTGTGTGGTGATATGAGGGCGTGTTTGTTGTGCTTGAGCTCAAGAAGTTATATTTACGACCCACTTTTGTCATTCCCCTCCCCCAACCAATGTTAAGAGCATAAGGTTGTTGTTTCCCTACCACAACTATGGTCAAGGCATTGAGACCTATCTATGGTGTGTGAAACATCTTAATGGCACCCATATCGAACTCCTAGAGAAAATAAACCCAAGGTTTTGTTCATGGTGCTTGATCTCAAGAAGTTTTTGTTAGGGATTAAAGCCCTTGCTTACCCCCTTGACCATGTCTATGTTAGAAAAGTGGGTGTTCTTGTTTAACCATAGACAATATAGCAATATTGTCACCCAACCATAGGCACAAATGCCACCCCCGAGAACCTTAACCTTGATAGAGAATAATTCCAATAGAAAATCAATAGCCAACCAAGGCTAATGCACCAAGCAAGGATAACCAAGACTGATCAAAAAGTCTAGCCCAGAAAGACCGAAATTACAAGTTGCATTAACTGTAGCTGCAGCTACTCTCCAGACTTGCGCACTGCTAAATTTATGTAGTGTGCACCATTAAATTTTTGCAGTCGTGATTTGTGTCTTCCAAATGAGCTCTGGTGTCCTGTATTTATACTTCTCATTCTGGAGGCTAAAAACTCAATATTAAATATTTCCTTTAGCCGACTTGTCTTCTAGGGTTATGTCCAATGCTTTAGGGTTTCTTCTTGCTTCCTAGAATATTCTAGTCTCATCAATGGTTACAAGTGTAGGTGAATACCTCTCATATCTACCATAATATCAACACTCCCTCCTAGATAGGGAGGTATAAAAGGCAATGGTCTTGAGCATAAACAGACCATTCAATCGGTAGCATCATCATCATCATCATTATCCAACTAGATAGTCTCCATGTCAATCAAAACAATGCCATCCAATAGAACACAACTATGTCTATTCATAGTAGAATACAACTACTATCTAGAGACATACAGTCTTTATAATAATCATATCTTTTGATATCACTCTATATAAACAATATCATGATACAAATTGAGTCATCTGGGCCATTCTTCCACTCTCAACTGTGAGGTCTGGAAGGGCATTTGCCCTCAGAAGGTAAAACATTAGCCATGTGCTATCTGGACTATTCTTCTTAAGCATAGAAGAATAATTGTCCTTGATTTCTGAGCCTGGACCATTCACCTAAATGGGCCATTCCTCCGACACTAATCATAGTGCAACCTGGAGAGAATGAGTCTGCCCTAGGGAATGCCTATCCATGATTGTTGAACCTAGACCATTCACCTAACTCAACCATTCCTCCGTCACTAATCATAGTGCAACCTGGAGAGAATGAGTCTTCCTGAGGGAATGACAGTCTGGACCATTTCCTAAGGAAATGACTGTCCTGCACCAACCTCCAAAACTAACCATTCTTCGAAACTTCTCACAACTGTGAACTTCGAAAGAATGATTGCCCAACGAGGCGAGCCATTCTTCTTGAACACTACTCAAAGTGATGCCAAGAAGAATGATTGTCCTAGACCATTCCCCCACACTAGACACAAGGGGAATCATTGTTTATGGTACATTAGCAATCTATCGTACCATTTTCATTATGAAAATGATTGTCCAATCTGGACCATTTTCCAAACTAGAAAATGCACGTCCGTCAAAAATCTCAAACCACTTTCCGAACTGGAAAGGAACTGTCCAACCTGGACCATTTTCCAAACTGGAAAATGACTATCCATGAATCAATAATATATATATCATTTCTCCCTCCCAACCTGGGGATCCATCTCTTCCCTTTCATCTAAGGGAGTTATCTCCACGAGCCCCAACTTATCCCTTAAGTATGCAAACTTTATCTTGGACAAAGGCTTTGTCAAAATGTCTGCTACTTGCTCATCTGTGGGGATATATTGGAGTTTTACTTCTCCCTCCTGGACTTTATCATGAATAAAGTAGTATTTGATCTCAATATGTTTCGGCCGGTCATGAAATACTAGGTGTTTGGATAGCCTTATACAACTCTGATTGTCACAATATATTACGGTTGAATCTGGTACCTGATGAAATAGTCCAGAAATCAACTTCCTCAACCATGATGCTTCGGTACATGCCTCACATGCTGCAATATATTATGTTTCTGTTGCGCTGAGTGCGATAGACTTATGTTTCCTGCTAGACCATGGTATCATAGCAGAGCCCAATATAAAACACATCCCTAAAGCACTCCTTTTATCTTCTACACTCCCTGCCCAATCTAAATCTGTGCATCCATGAAGATGTATATCACTGTATGAGGTGTATATTAAACCATAGTTTAGCATCCCACAAATATATCTTAGAACATGCTTTGCAGTTATCCAATTCTCATGTCTGGCTTCCACCTGGAACTAGCTTAAGGTGTTTATAGAAAATTAAATATATGGTCAAGTATTTACTAGATACATCAACGACCCAATCAATTGTCAATATAGGGACAGGTCTACTGGATCAAAATCTAAGTCTCTTACTTTTCTTATATCTGTGGTCATAGGAGTGGCCATGGATTTGCAATCCATCATTCCAAATTTCTGAAGAATCTTTACTGCATACTTTCCTTGTCCAAGGAAGACTTCACCACGCTTCTGCAATACTTTTAGTCCCAAGTAATAGTGCATGAGACCGAGATCTTTCATGTCAAACTCAGAAGCTAGTTCCTTCTTACACTGGGTGATGAGAGACTCTGCACCTGTCAAGAATAATTCATCGACATATAGTAGTATAATCATAGGTGCATTGTTCACAACTTTGTAGTAGAGATTTGGATCTGCATGACTCTTAGAGAAACCAAGTCTTATTAATTAGATGTATATTTTGGCATACCAAGCTCTTAGAGCTTGTTTGTGTCCATACAAGGCTTTCTTTAATCTACAAACATGAGTATCTCTAGAATGTACTTCAAATCCTTGAGGTTGTTCAATGTATACTTCTTCTTCAATTGCTCCATTGAGGAAAGTTGTCTTTACATCCATACGATGTAGAATCCATCCCATAGAGGCAACAAGAGATATAATGGCTCTAATAGAAGTATATCCGGCAACAAGAGCAAAGGTTTCATCATAATCTTCTCCCTCCTTCTAAGAGAACCCTCTAGCTACAAACCTTGCCTTGTATTTATCCACGCTTCTGTCTGCTGCATGTTTGATCTTATAGACCCATTTTGAAGTTACCACTGATTTTTCTTTGGGTCTAGGCACGATTTCCCATATGTCATTTTTCATGATGGACTGGTGTTCTTCTTTCATGGCTTCCTTCCATTGTTTCTTCTGAGTTGCTTCTTCAAATGTGGTGGGTTCTTCATTTATAAGCTTTGTCATACATGTTTCATAGCTAGAGAATCTTTTGGGATTTTTTCTTTCTCTGAAGGTGCCACTTGGGGCTTTGAGTCTTTCTAATTCTTGCATCAGATGATCAAGTTGTTCTGGTTCTTCATTCTGAATTTCTGGAAGATAGGTACTTTCTTCTTTAAGCTCTTCATATTCTTCTTCTTCTATGGATTCTTCTATAGATTTCTTGAAAGCCATCTTCTCATTGAAGATCACGTCTCTGCTGACTTCAACCTTACATTGTTGTGGGATATAGATTTTGTAGGCTTTTGGATGATTCATTGTATCCAACAAATATGCCCTTTTGGTATTCCTTCAACCATCTTTTTGAGGAAAGGTAATGCTTGATAGTTAAGATGAGCATACCTTATGTGCCAAAGTTCACTGGTATTGACTTCATCATGTATAAGAGCTTCATGATTACATTCTAGTAGTTTGTATAGTCTTCCCTCGTTCTCTATGCAGGAGTCTCTAGACCAAGATAGTACTTCACCATCTACAAAGGTTATTCTATTTCCTTTCTCTTCTAAGAAAGATATAGATACAAGATTATTTTCTAAACCAGATACATATAAGACATTGCTCAAATGAACATTGTTACGTGTTTTCAATTTGATGGAGGCTTGACCAATTCCTTTGACTGGATAGTTGTTCTTATCTCCAAGTCCTACCTTGTAGGATGTCTTCTTTTCATTTAGACTGGAGATTCTAAACTGGTCTCCTGTCATATGCCTGGAAGATCCACTGTCAATTATCCACATGTCATCTTCAAGAGTTATTGTAAGAGCCGAATAGTGTAGATGATCCATCTTTTCATTCATGATTTATGTTGACTGATAGTTGGTCAAACTTTGACTTTGACCCAAAATCTCAACCTTGATGTTTTTTCCTTCTGAGAGTGCCAATAGGTGCACTGGACTTAGGCGCACTAGAATAACCTTTCCTTGAGTAAGGTGTTCCTTCATAAGGTGATGGGCCAGAGGTTTTAGGGTTTTGCAACTACACATGTTAGTAACCCTAGTGACAGTGCTTCAGTAATTGCACCTGCTAGAACCCTAGCAGTAGTTCTTCAACGAGCCTGATAATCTTATGGCTTAGCTTCCTTCCAGTGGTTAAACTGAATGAAGGAGGGGTGGGCCCATAACCTGTTAGAAAAGTGGGTGTGCTCGTTTAGCCATAGACTATATAGCAATATTGTCACCCAACCGTAGGCACAAATGCCACCCCTGAGCACCTTAACCTTGACAGAGAAGAATTCTGGTAGAAAATCAATAGCCAACCAAGGCTAATGCACCAAGCAAGGATAAACAAGATTGATCAAAAAGTCTGACCCATAAATAATGAAATTACAGGTTGCAGTAATTGTAGTTGTAACTACTCTCCATACTTGCGCACTGCTAAATTTCTGTAGTGCACACCATTAAATCTCTGCAGTTGCGAGCTATTTCTTCCAAATGAGCTCTGGCATCCTGTATTTATATTGCTTGTCCTTAGTTGTTTGGGCCAACTTCTCATTATGGAGGCTAAAAATTCAATATTAAATATTTCCTTTAGTCGACTTGTCTTCTAGGGTTATGTCCAATGCTTTAGGGTTTCTTCTTTCTTCCTGGAATATTCTAGTCTCATCAATGGTTACAAGTGGAGGTTAATACCTCTCGTAGCTACCATAATATCAACAGTATAGGCATTCAAACTCATTTCCAGTGCACAAAACATACACATAGAACTCGTATCTTACTCGAAGTCCTATAAACAACTCTTATAAAGGACTCATGTGTAATATCGAGGACTTGTTCAAGGTGCTTGAGCCCAAAAAGATTCATAAATATCCATAGGTGTTTGCTTTCCTTCTTCAACCATGTTCAAGGCCCCACGACTCATCCTCGGTGAAAAAAAACTCCTTATGGCATTCATATCCAAAATTGATGCCAAAGACCTCCTAGAGAGTGTTTGTATTGTGTTTTACAGGTCATGTTCATGGCTATTAAGATCAAGAAATGGTGTTTAGGGCCTAAGCAAATTTTTTCCTTCATTAAGTACCATAGTTCTTAAGCTCTAGAAGGTTCATTTAGGGCTTAATCCCCTAGTTTCCATACCTAACCATGTTTAGACCTCAAATCTCATTGCTAATGCATAAAACCCACTCATGTCACATGTATCCCTCTAGGATGCTAAAGAACCCTAGCCATGGCCCTGAAAAATTATTCGTGGTGAAGGCCCAAGACACATTCTTGTTTAGGACATGTGTTGTGGTTTAACCATGGCACCAATATTCCTTTAGTACGCTAGATATATTGTAGAAGAGCCTCATATGGTCATTCAAGGATATGTTCAACACTATAGTGTTAGAAGCTTTTTGGGTAGTAGGTGTTGTTCATGGAAATTGAGCCCAACAAGAATCATTTAGTGCACAAGGCCCATTACTTTCCTCGCATGACCTTGGATAGACCGTTAGACACATTCTTGGTGCACAACTAACCTAGCGATGGTACCCATAGCACCCTTGGAGGTGATTGATAACCAACAAAGGTCAAATGTGGTGGTTCAAAG
>JZKD02S1522248.1:0-10557 GCA_000966675.3 Picea glauca
GTTGAACCAAAGATAATTTGAAGTGTACAACCAATAAAATAATTTATCTCATTAATTGGCTCTTTAAAAAGGGTGTGTTAGATTACAAGTACCAAAAATATTGGGTTATATATTTTAGAATTTTGGCATCATTGTGGTACCCATGATTATTGGAAATTTGTTTGCAGTTTGTTGAACTTATCTTTAAAACTTAGATATGAAGTATAGGCCCTAAAATTATATTGACAAAGATAACTAGTTATACCAGCGTGTCTCCATTTGTTGTGGCCACAACAACCCACCTTTACTTTTTCTTTTACAAGTGAAAGAAAATCCCCCCCAGCCGCCCCCCCCCACCTACTAAAATTTTAATCCTATTGCCTAATCCTCTACCGCTTGAGCCTAATGTTATGTCTTTGCCTACTTTGAGGGAGCTGGGGGTTTTATCTTGTTGGATGATTGCTTTCAATGGGTGCTGATTGTTCCTTTCGATCTGATGATTTCAAATGTCTTTATGATACTTATTGATCTACGATGTTTCATTGACATTTATTTTCAGACTATTTGTTAATTCTGAAGTGTTTGATGATTCTATGTGGTTGCAAGGTCTGATGTTCTATTACATTTCTTTGATGAGGTTGTGGATAATTATTTGTAGATTGATTAATTTAAATTAGACATCCTCTTACTAACATGTTATGTTTCGTGACTGCATACTTATGCTCTCACATATGGATCCTACTCTTTTGTTTTGAATTAACATATGTAGTCTTAATACACTCATCTACAATCACCACACTATTGTTCAATAAACCTAACACTTTCTTATAAGTTGGTTAAAGGCAGGGAATAGATTGTTTATTGTATTGGCTAGTTTTATTTTAATTGCATGGATGATCTCATTATTTTTTTTTGTAGGAGTATGTTTGCAAAGTCACTTTGTTCGCATGACTGCTCCAGCCTTGGGAGGCCTATGGGGGGAATCTATTGATCATTTTCTAGAACCTTGACTTTGATCCTTACCGAGCTTCCCTTTTTCCTATTTCTCTGAGGTTTTGAGCTTCCAAGGCTATTAGATCCACCTTTCCTACATATCTGTTCCCATGCCTCCTCAGATTGATCTCTACCGGATTCATCTTTTGGTATTCCCTCTCTCTCAAAACCTAGGCCCAAGGATTATTGGGTTTTCTCCTTCTTTTCCTCTATTATTTCCTCTAACCACATCTCATAGTCAGTTTCTACTCATCAAGATCTATACAACAACTATAACCATACTTAAAACCAAGTTCCAGATTGAAAGTTATGGCCCCCCAAAGTTTCCTAAGCCAAAAACCACCTTTTCCACATCACTGGCACACAGATTCCACGTGGTTCACTCTCGCTTATTCCATCTGAATTGGTGCCAATCCATGGTGTTGATGTGGCATACACCACCTGAACTAATCATTGTTGGGATTTTTCCCGACTCTTATTCCCAGTCTTCTAATCACATACTCTGACAACAACGTCAGAGCTTCATCATCCCTGACCTTCACACTCTTCATTGTCAGAGTCCTTCTCCATCGAAGTACATATACGCCTAATATCACAAATCACTCCGACATCCCTCCCCGAATGAATGTTTGGGATTGCATCTCTACTAGATTGACAACCTTCATTAGTTCTTGGAGTTGATGAACTTATATATATAGTTCCCACAGTACAAAGATTTATTTTTGTTCCTCAGTTAGCGAATGTTCCTTCACTGCCTTAGATAGAATTCTTGTCTTCTTCTTTCACATAGCAATGTTGTTCGCAACTGAATTCTTTGGTGAATTACGTAGGCTCTTTTGAAGCTAAGTCCCTTTTCCTTCCAAACAACCAACATCAGGACCACAGGATTATTACTATGCAAAGTTTCACAAGATTAAACCTCGAGAAAATTATCAAAGTGAAACTCTCCCAAGCCGTCGATATTTTCCCCAAGTGAATGGTCAGATCTTTTTTGCGCAACAATATTCAGGTTATAACTTTGGATGGTTAGAGTTAACACTCGGAAAGGTCTACGTCAGACTCCAAATGAATTTGAATCGTGACCATTTATCATCACTGAAAGGAATATCCAGATATTTCATGTACAAAATAAAGCTATGAGGGGATGTTCCTCAATACTTCTTGTATATACGATGGAACTTTACAATTTTTCTGGATGCAGAATAATTAGCTCTGACTACACGTCATCACTTTTTTTGGGCTTTAAACTTCAACATGTGAATCAAATAAGGAATATTCTTTGATTTTTTTTCTTCGATCCCTTTTCATTGACACATTAGAGAAGACTACGAAATATCTCCTCCGATGGACGATGCAAATTTATTTAGATATGTTGAATGACTAGATCTTGCACTCAGAGTTAATACGTTGGGATGGGAATTGAACAAGAGATAGGAAGACTCCGATGCGAAGCTCCAAACTCACACTCTACCATTTTTGATGTCCGATGGAAAATTGAACATAACCCTTAATCTAGTGGGATTTCTCTTTTGCAGGTTCAAGAATTAATGGTCTAGATTAACCCATGGGTCTGGTCAATGGCTGTTGAGTGAGAAATTTTAAACATCCATATGTTTTTCTATAGGTGTTGGAATAAGGCCCGTGATACCTCATTGAAAAGGTATTGGATAGAGGAACACATTGATGTAGGTATCCATGCCATAAGGTCATATTAAATTACAGAAAATGGAGAAAACAAACACCCATGGATTTTGGGGGGGGATTGGCCATACCAACTTCAGGAAGCCATATCTTGAGCTACGAGCAATGAAATCAGGCACATGAGGGCTCAATGGAAAGATGGAAAAATGAAGAATAGGTTGGGATATGAATTTTGAGTATATTGAAAGTAGAAATGGCCCAAAAATGAAAAATACATATGAACTTGAATTCAGATGAAAAACCGGGTATGCTGACTTCAAATCGTCATATCTTGAGCTGCAAGCAATGAAATTGAGCCAAAAATAACTTAAAGGAAAGGTAATACATAGGATAATAATACAAAATGATCACATTCTACAGGTCGAAGCCAGAAACACCCATAAAATTCTGAAAAATGAAAGATAACACGAATGGACGGAGGCAATGAGTGTTTTTAAACATATATAATTTATAAATTGTCCGAGGATGAAAATAATGACTCATGAGTCTGTTCAATATCTCTATGTAACACTTACATGTGACCACTTTCGAAATAAGAGAAGATAAACAAGAGGAAAATGAAACGAATAGAGATGAGAACTGAAGAGTCTCTCTCTTGTCTTATAAAAGAGAACTCATGGCATAGAGAGTAGACTTTTCCCCTTTGTAACAAAGGATGGTACTATTACTTCTAAGGAATAAAGAGGAGGAATAATTTTAAAAATAGGTGGCTTTGATGGATGTAGTAGAGATTACTCTTGATGCATTTATATTTTGCTTGAGTAGATAGGATTATGTTGTATGAATTTTTTCTACACTTTGTGTTGTTTACTCAGGCCGTCACATGTTTCTTCATGGGTACAAAAATGATGTTATAAATGTATTGTGCAACTATTTGTCTATGCATATGTATAATTATTGCTTTCATTTACCATTATAATACATGAATTATTTTTGTTTTAATGGTTATCTTTCTTTGTACTCATTCTATTAGTTTTGCTCCCGAGATAGGTTAGAATTAGTTAGAAATATTTGGGGGGTAGTTGGCAGTATTTCCCCTTTTTATTCTTTTAATTCTGAGTGGCAACGAGGCCCATAAACTCATGGGAAACACTACTCCAAACAAGAGTAGGTCTGATTGGGACCTACCATCGGGTGTTTTCCCTCATTTGATTGAATGGGTCATTCTGGCCTGTCAACAGGTAGCAAAGAAGGGTCGACAACGAAAATATCGAAGTTATAGAAAAACCCTAGTTTTTGAGGTATACGTGTGTTGCAAGTTAGTAAGGGAGCGCATGTACGTGGGTTGCAGTGAAGAAAAGAGTGTATATACTGGGGATGTAGAGGAAAAAGTCGCATACATGTGAAAATCTCATGAATGGTTGAGTAAATGTTGGTACTAGGTCCCTAAAGTTTGAAGGAAGGTCACAGGTCAACATATTAGAGTTTTAGGTCAACTACAGAGGTATTGGTATGGTTTTTTACTTGTTTTGATGGTTACTTCTTGTCATGATATGGTGTATGCTTGAGGAATACTTGGTATGGTTGGTTTGGTACTTGGATATGGTATATCTTGGTTTCTTGGTTGAGTGAGGAGCACTCTCATATTTGGTTCAACATATGACATAGTTCTTATAGTTCTTATCTTTGAGCTAATTATATATAGTTGAGGCATGTTCATGTTGTATGGTGGCATATGCATGAGGGACATGCATTGGTTCTTTGAGATACTTCATTGATGATATGGTACATATATGCATATGGTTGATGTTATGGTATATGGTACATGTTACATGTGGTTGATGCTCTAGTTCATGATTCACTATTCTTTATTAATGTATCTTTGGTTTCATGATTGATGCATGAGATAGTATGTATGTTGGTATATAATTGATGCATGGTATGGTACATGTGTTAGTTGGTTGATGAGAAGATATAGGTTGATGTGATAGAGTGACAATGACATATATAGAGTGTTAGTGACAGAGACAAAGTGACAATGACAAAGATGGAGTGACAATGACAAAGACAAAGTGACGGTGACAAAGACATAGTGATAGTGACAGTGGCAGAGTTTGTGGTATCGAAAATTGGTCTACCTTTATATTACAGGGCGGTTGGATGGGGAAATGATAGGTGGTTGTAGCCACCCTCCGGTTGGAGCCGGAGAACTTAGGGGGGGTTGTAGCCTCCTTCTGGTTGAAGCCAGATAATTCATGGAGTTGTATCTTCTTTCAGGTTGGAGCCTGAGAATAGGAGGTTGGAGCCTCCTTCTAGTTGTAGTTGGAGAATTAGGAATTTGGTGCTTCCAATGAATGTATTCTTTTGATATATAAGAAAAGAATTCCGTGGTTTTTTCCCATTTGGGTTTCCACGTAAAATTTGGTGTATTGTGTATCTATTATGATGTGATGGTGTTTATGCTTATACTGCTAATGATATATTGAATGCTAATGATAAACTTCTGAATATTATTGAAGAATATACTGTGGTTAAAAGTACTAATATTGCTCATTATTGATTCACCCCCCCTCTCAGTAATCCAACAAAAATAGGACACTTTTCTAATAAATGTCCTTATGCAAATACCAATGTGAAAGAAGAATTTAATTTCAAGAGAACCAACAAAAGGAATGTTGACAAAAAGAAAAATCCTTACAGACAAAGGAAGAATCCATATACCAATGAAGACAACTACTCATCAGATGATAGTGACAATGAAGAAGAAAATATTCTCTTAATGGGACTAGAAACAAAAATAGATGAAGATAAAAACCCAATAGAAGAAAACAATTCTGTTAAAGATGCATAAGTAAATCTTGAAGCATAACTCATTAGTGCCCTAGAAGAAAATTATAGACTTAAGGAAAAGAATAGAAAGAAAAAGAGAGAACTACAAAAATATAAAGAGAAGGAATATGATGATAAGGACACAAAGAATGTAGTAACTACCTTAAAGGTTTAAGTAGAATAAGCAAAGAAGATTGAAGAAGTTCTAAAGGTTCAATTGAAATAAAAATAATATATTTGCAACACTCGTGAATATGAAATAGTCCACTTGAGAAAGAAGTTGGAGAAATCAACAAGAAGCTCTACAAATTTAGATGAAATCCTAAATCATCAAAGAGCACCATATGAAAAAATGGGTCTTGGCTATAGTAAAAGGAAGGAAGTTTTCAATGAAGAAGCATCAACATATTAAAAAAAACCAAGAGAATAAAGAACCAAGAACTATGCTGACACTCTCATAAATCCAATCAAAGTTGAATACCACAGAAGGGAAGAATGATATGATCCACAAGAGACAAATTTTACTCACAAGGACTGATTATGGAAAACTATCCCATCAAGATGGAATCACACAATCAGGTATCAAAATGTTTCCTATGGCTATTGTTATTCCTATAATGAATTTTTTCATAAAGTAATAAACTATAGAATAAATATAAGAAGATATTACATGAGGAATAACTACTAGGATACTCAGAGATTCTCAAGAATAAATTACAATTCATTGTCTCCCTTGATGAATTACAACCTCACATGTTATAACTGCAATAACTTTGGACATATAGAAAAGTACCGCAGAAGTAATCTCAAGCAAACTTCACCTATAATGAAAATAAGTTGGGAAAAAAAGAAAAAAAACTCCCTATTTGTTCAAGCAACTCTCTATGCTCAGAAAAATAAGGATAAGTGGGTTATCGAGAGTGGATGCTCTAGTCATATGACAAGAGATAGAACCAATTTCACCATCTTGAAGAAAAATGAGGGCGATGTTACCTTTGGAGACAATGGCAGATCAAATATAGTTGGAAAAGGCACCCTCAACCTTGATAATGGAAAAGCTAAGATATAAAAGGTTCTGTGCATTGATGATATAAAACATAATATTCTTAGTGTAAGCCTGATGTGTGATTAGGGACACAATCTCATATTTAACTCTCGAGAATGTGAGATCAGAAAAACAAACTCAAGCAAGCTGATATCAAAAGGAATCAAAACTCCAAGTAATGTATACGTTCTTAATGAAATCAATGAAGAAAAGTGTTTTATAGGATAGAAAGTTCAAAGTTGGTTGTGGCACAAAAGAATGGGCCATATATACTTTGTCAATCTGGTAAAAATTAGTACCAAACAAGAAGTAAGAGACATTCCAAAAATCATAAAACCCTCAAGCAATATTTGTAAGCAGTGTCAGCATGGAAAATAGTCAAGGGTGAAATTCAAAACAAAGGAATATGCAACTTCCAATTCTTCGAAACTTGTACATATAGATATTTGTGGACCATCAAGGACTAAAAGCTTGCGGGGAGAAAGGTACTTCATGTTACTCATTGATGACTATACAAGAATGACTTGGGTTACTTTCCTCAAAAATAAATCTGAAGCATTTGACAAATTCAAGGCATTCAAAGCTCTAGTTGAGAACAAGACATAAATGAAAATAAAATGTTTAAGGTTAGAAAATGGAGGTGAATTCACATCCAATTAGTTTGTGGAATTATGTGAAGCACATGGAACAAAAAGATGGTATGCAACAACAAGAACTCCTCAACAAAATGGGGTTGTTGAAAGGAAAAATAGACATGTACAAGAAATTGCTAGAACAATGATAAATGATGTAGGTCTATCAAACAGTTTTTGGAGAGAATAAGTTTATACAAATGTCAATATCCTAAATAGAGGAAAAACTAGAATCAATAGTGACAAGACACCCTATGAAATATGGAAAAGGAGACCAACATCTATCAAACACTTCATAATTTTTAGGAGCAAGTGTTACATCAAACGAGACGATGAGGACTTAGGAAAGTTTGACTCCAGATTAGATGAAGGAATATTTCTTGGATACTCATCAATAATAAAATCCTATAGCTGTTACAATAAAAGGTTGCATAATATTGTTGAAAGTATTAATGTCAGAATAGATGAAGAAATCAAGTACACTAAAGAAGAAGAAGAAGAAGATGAACATGAAGAACAAGAACAAGAAAATGAAGAAGAACACAAGGAAGAAGAACAAGAAAATGAAGAAGAAAGGAAAGAAGAAGCATAATGCCAAGATACACAAACACCAGCAAGGTTTGTACAAAAGAATCACCCATAAAACCTAATTCTTGGTGACAAAAATGATAGAACTCAGACAAGGAGGAAATTGGAAAACAACTCTGAGCAGATGAATCTCTCCCTATTGTCTCAAGTATAACCTTACTGCTTTATAGAAGTTCAAAATGATCATCATTGTGTGAATGATATGGAAGAAGAGTTAAATCAGATTGAAAAAATGAGACTTGGGAGCTTGTCCCAAGACCCAAGGATAAAAATGTGATTGGAACTAAATGGGTATTCCAGAACAAATTGAATGAAGATGGAAAAGTAGTAAGAAATAAAGCAAGACTGGTCTGTAAAGAGTATTCTCTAGTAGAAGGAATTGATTTTGAAGAAAAAATTGTACCTATTGCAAGATTAGAATCTATTAGGCTGTTTTTTCCATTTTCAAACTTTAAGAACTTCAAAGTATATCAAATGGATGTCAAGTCAATATTCCTGAATGGATATCTAAATGAATAAGTGTACATAGAACAACTTGAAAGGTTATTATTTCCAGAAAATGAAGATTGTGTCTGCAAATTGAAGAAAGCATTATATGGATTAAAGCAAGTTCACAGAGCATGGTATTCAAGACTTGACAAGTACCTACAACAACAAAGTTTTAAAAAGGGAACAACAGACAAAAATATCTACATCAAAATAGATAATGCATAAATGTTAGCATTGTAGTGTACATGGATGGTATTATATTTGGAAGTAATGATGATGAAATGATCCAAAAGTTTGTATAAGAAATGAAGAAGGAATTTGAGATGTCCATGCTTGGAGAATTGTCATTCTTTTTGAGACTATAGATTACTCAAACCAACAAAGGCATATTCATTTCTCAGACCAAATACATCAAAGAGATCTTGAATAAGTTTGAAATGGAATATTGTAAACATGTCAACACATCCATGGTCATTGTATGTAAGCTCAACAAGGATGATAAATATAAGGAAACTGATCAATCTTTGTATAGGTCAATGATAAGAAACCTACTTTATGTGACAACTTCAAGGCTAGACATAATGCATGAAGTAGGTCTAGTTGGAAGATTTCAAGCTGCACCCAAGGAAACACATATACATGATGTCAAATGAATATTTAGATATTTAAAGGGTACTTTAGACTTTGGAATATGGTATCCAAAAGGAGAAGTCTTTACTCTAAAAACATATATCGATGCATATTGGGCAGACAATGTTGATGACAGGAAGAGCACAAGTGGAGGAGCATTCTTATTGGGTGATTGTTTAGTATCTTGGCTAATCAATAAACAATCTTCAATATCATTGTCCACAACAAAAGTAGAGTACATTGCAATAGGATCCTATTGTACACAAATTATCTGGATGAAACAGACACTGCAAGACATTAAGATAGAATACAAGAATCCGATTTCAATACTATGAGACAACACCAACGCTATAAGCATTTAAAAGAATCCAATGATGCACTAAAAAACATAACATATCCCAATCAAATATGATTTTATGAGGGAACATGTGAATGATAAGGTTGTCAAGTTGGAGTATGTTCCTACCAAGAAACAAATAACAAACATATTTACAAAACCCCTACCTAGAGATACATTTGAGTATCTCAGATAGAAGATGGGAGTCATTCTCATTTCTCAGTAAAATTTTCAGCTAAAAGCTATTGGGAGCTCAACAAAATCAAAATCTCAGGGGGATAGTGCATATGGGTGCACAACAAAATGAAGAGTATTGTGTTAGGGGGAGCTACAAAAAGACAACAAGACTCCTGGATACAATGAAAACATTACCGAATACATAAAACCTTTTTGACATTGATATAAAAGGGGGAGATAAATGAGACAAGGGGAGAATTGCAGACAAAGGAGACTTGTACAGACTATTTTAAGAATATGTGTTGCCATCAACGACAAAGGGGGATATTGTTGGAGATTGTGTTATCATTGATGTCAAATGAAGAAAGTCTTGCATGTCATTGATGTCACAAGCATGGGGAGAATAATCATTGTCAATGATGAAGGCAAGAAGATTGTGATGTTAGGTCCAATGGGTTGAACCTAAACCATACATGACTCCGAGGAAGCTTCATGCTGCAAATTAAACCAGACAGAGCAAGTCAAGAAGGTCTCTGTATATCTATATATCTCTCTGTGTTGATTAAATTTAGACGATATCTATGTTATGGTTCTCAACGACCAGGTTGCCGAGGATCAAGGGAAGCCACACTGATTAAATTTTGGTGAAGGTTTTGTGAGAAGAGAAAGAATGAGCCATTGATTGTTGATCATTCAAAAAGATCAACGATCCAAATGTGAAGATAATGAAGCAAAGAAAATATCCCACATGCATAAAGGAAATAGACTTCAATGAGTTTATAATGAAAGAGTGAAGGCTCTTAGTTCGGATGTAGATGGAAGAGCCATGGAACTTTGCAAAAGGTGATAATTTTTAGGGCATGGGACTCAACGTGTATCGAATACTAGAGTGCCATAAGGAACCCTAAAACAATGCCAGCTTGATGCCACATCATTGTCACATGGCACCCTAAAATAGTGCCACACATGCAGAGGGATCCCATGTCAAAAGCCACGACAACAACCACGTGTAACTTAGAGGAGGACACATCAATACCACACGCCGAGTCAAAGAAACACCACATATAAGGCCACATCATCTACCATGTTAGACAACTAAGGCAACCTCAACAATTGGAGTGTGACGATCGTAAGGAAGATCGACAGTGAAGGTCAATCAATAACAATGGAGACATGTAGCGAGATCTTATCCAGATCGATGACAGTGATTGATCTGG
>JZKD02S1522259.1:0-10557 GCA_000966675.3 Picea glauca
GTTATAACCCTAAATTGCACCACACCTACTTACCTGGCAT
This sequence comes from Picea glauca, assembly GCA_000966675.3. NCBI lineage: Eukaryota > Viridiplantae > Streptophyta > Pinopsida > Pinales > Pinaceae > Picea > Picea glauca. The sequence continues at coordinate 41 of JZKD02S1522259.1, forward strand.
CAGGCCAACTCATATCCCTTCCTTGCCAAAACTATGTTGAACAAACTCTTAAAAATCCTCTTGAATCAAGGTCCACGCGCCCTAACCCATTACTACATGCGTGTGCACGCTGGCAGGCCCACTACAGCCTGCGTGTACCTAACAAAACACAAAAATAGGAAATTTGCCGACGAGAAAAAAAGATATGGATCAGTTAACTGAAACTCTCGGCCATGCATGGCCAAGAGTTTGTTCAAAACCCTATCTCCTTCTAGCCTATAAAAGAAGGGGTAGGGGTACCATTTGGAGAAGGAATAATATAGTGAAGAAACTATGTCCATTTGTCAAATCCATTGTCCCCACCCTTTAGCCTTTCCTCAAGCCAAAGGAGAATTAACGCAAAGCAGTTGGACGATAGAAGAGGAGGAGCCCAGAATCAGGATCAAGGAGCAATGGCTAGTCTCGACTTTGATTGTAAGTTGATTCATTTTGAAAATAATAAAAGAATAATTTTCCCATCTCAATGCATGAGTTATCTATGATTTGTTTAATTTGTGCTTAATTACTAACCCTCAAGTAGAAAAGTAGCATGCATGCATTGTTGTTTGTTTTGATTGCAGGTTATCGTTGGAAGGAGCAGCACCAGCAAACGAACAAAAGCTCAATGAAGGATCTACACCAAACATTAGTAACAAGGTTAGTAGTTCCTTTCCATGTATGTATTATGAAAGAGGGGTTTAAGTTTTGGGTGGTAAGTTAAAAAGTAATTTCTTTACGGTCAAAATCTACATGCAAGTCTGACCCTAGTTTGCTAGTCTATAGGGTATTTTTCCCAACAACACATATGTTTCTTGATCTCCTCATTCTTTAACAGAGACTGGCAGTAGACTAGCCCATTGGGCATCGGTGTGTCGGGGATCAGATCAGTGGGGTGCTTGATCTGACAGTGCAGAGGTAACCTGGTAGGTGAGGAGAGTATATTTGAGTATTCTTCCACGACCTTATCCACTTGCTTCTATTGTGTGGAGAGGTCAGCTGCAGAGACCCTAGATGTGGCTGCGATATTTTTCTCATTCTGAGAACGAATCATGAAGAAGAAAAACTTCCTTATTTGAGGGATGACCTTTCTGTATTTCTTGGTAGAGATCAAGGAAATAACACTGCGTGGGACTGCCTCGTGTATCCTATACAANTGGTCTCGACTTTGATTGTAAGTTGATTCATTTTGAAAATAATAAAAGAATACTTTTCCCATCTCAATGCATGAGTTATCTATGATTTGTTTAATTTGTGATTAATTTCTAACCCTCAAGTAGAAAAGTAGCGTGCATGCATTGTTGTTTGTTTTTATTGCAGGTTATCATTGGAAGGAGCAGCACCAACAAATGGACAAAAGCGCAACGAAGGATCTACACCAAACATTAGTAACAAGGTTAGCAGTTCCTTTCCATGTATGTATTGTGAAAGAGGGGTTTAAGTTTTGGGTGGTAAGTTAAAAAGTAATTTCTTTACGGTCAAAATCTACATGCAAATCTGACCCTAGTTTGCTAGTCTATAGGGTATTTTTCCCAACAACACATATGTTTCTTGATCTCCTCATTCTTTAACAGAGACTGGTAGTAGACTATCCCATTGGGCATCGATGCGTCGGGGATCAGATCGGTGGGGTGATTGACCTGACAGTGCAGAGGTAACCTGGTAGGTGAGGAGAATATATCTGAGTATTCTTCCACGACCTTATCCACTTGCTTTTATTGTGTGGAGAGGTCAACTGCAGAGACCCTAGATGTGGCTGCGATATTTTTCTCATTCCGAGAACGAATCATGAAGAAGAAAAACTTCCTTATTTGAGGGATGACCTTTCTGTATTTCTTGGTAGAGATCAAGGAAATAACACTGCGTGGGACTGCCTCTTGTATCCTATACAATTTCTTGTTCAAATTAATAATAACACTATGAGGCCTAGACTCATATACAACATGATGTTTCCATAAATATGGTTGGCCCAAAATAACATTACAAACTTCAATAGGGGCAACATCACACAATACCTCGTCTTTGAAGGGCTTCATGTCATATGAGAGGAGACATTGTTGGATGACACGGATGTCGCTTCCATGGCTGAGCCATCCAATGGTGTGGGGTTGTGGGTACGACGTTGTTGGTAGAGAGAGTCTCTTGAAAACCTCTGTTGATATGAGGTTCTTCTGGCTACCTCTATCAACGATGAAGCACAAAAGGTTACCCTTCACCCACATATGTGAATGGAAAAGGCGCTCACCTTCCTCTAACTCATCTGGTTTACCGGGACGGATCTTGGTGGTAGCGATGGCAACACTGGGTTTTGCATCAATTATCCATGCCGCCCTTTCTGGTTCTAACTCAGAGTCCAAGCCTGCATCCGATTTAGATACTTTCACCTTGGCCACCAGTGACTGCTTTGAGCGACAATCAACGGTGTTATGCTAGGCGCTCTTATGGAAGTCACACCACTTCCTGGTATATTTCTTTGTCTTTCTGGTGTCCTTGTTTTCTTGTANAAGAGGGGTTTAAGTTTTGGGTGGTAAGTTAAAAAGTAATTTCTTTACGGTCAAAATCTACATGCAAGTCTGACCCTAGTTTGCTAGTCTATAGGGTATTTTTCCCAACAACACACATGTTTCTTGATCTCCTCATTCTTTAACAGAGACTAGTAGTAGACTAGCCCATTGGGCATCGGTGCATCAGGGATCAGATCGGTGGGGTGCTTGACCTGACAGTGCAGAGGTAACCTGGTAGGTGAGGAGAATATATCTGAGTATTCTTCCACGACCTTATCCACTTGCTTCTATTCTGTGGAGAGGTCAGCTGCAAAGACCCTATATGTGGCTGGGATATTTTTCTCATTCTGAGAACAAATCATGAAGAAGAAAAACTTCCTTATTTGAGGGATCACCTTTCTATATTTCTTGGTAGAGATCAAGGAAATAACACTGCGTGGGATTGTCTCGTGTATCCTATACAATTTCTTGTTCAAAGTAATAATAACACTATGAGGCCTAGACTCATATACAACATGATGTTTCCATAAATATGGTTGACCCAAAATAACATTACAAACTTCAATAGGGGCAACATCACACAATACCTCGTCTTTGAAGGGCTTCATGTCATATGAGAAGAGACATTGTTGGATGACGCGGATGTCGCTTCCATGGCTGAGCCATCCAATGGTGTGGGGTTGTGGGTACGACATTGTTGGTAGGGCTTGTCTCTTGAAAACCTCTGTTGATATGAGGTTCTTCTGGCTACCTCTATCAACGATGAAGCACAACAGGTTACCCTTCACCCACATATGTGAATGGAAAAGGCTCTCACCTTCCTCTAACTCATTTGGTTCACCGGGACGGATCTTGGTGGTAGCGATGGCAACACTGGGTTTTGCATCAATTATCCATGCCCCCCTTTCTGGTTCTAACTCAAATTCCAATCCTTCATTCGATTTAGATACTTTCACCTCGGCCACCAGTGACTGATTTGAGCGACAATCAACGGTGTTATGCTAGGCGCTCTTATGGAAGTCACACCACTTCCTGGTATATTTCTTTGTCTTTCTGGTGTCCTTGTTTTCTTGTAGCCTGGAATAGTTGTTCTGAGGCTATCTGTCTTTTCTCTTTCCTTTATTCCACAGGTTGGAGTCGCTCTTTCATGGATTTTGCTGTGAGGGGTGCCCAGGCCCAAATTGTCACTTCTTTTGTTTTAGCTTCTGCTCGATTTTGACGGCATATTGGTAGGTCACGCCCAATGATGATATGTCCAGAAAATCCATTTCGGCCTCAATGTATCTATGCAGACCGTTGTGATACTTGAGTACCAAATGTCACTCAGAATCTTTGATACTCATATTGTTGCGCAAGGTATGAAATATGTTTGTGAACTCGGGCACTGCTTGGTCTCTTTCCTACTGTAGCATGGTCCATTTTGTGTACAGGTCATCATAAATTCCAAAAGGGTAGTATTTTTCCTTAATAGCATCCTTGATGGACTCCTAGGTGAATACGATTGTAAATAATGAGGGATCCTCTATTTCCTTTTTCTCACAGAAATTTTCCCACCAATCTTTAACATGGGGGACGTCTTTGAGGAGCGCAAAAGTAATCTTTTCTCTATTCGAGAAGTTATGAACAAAGAAATAACCTTCTAGCAGATTCAAAAATTTGTCTATTGCATCTGCGTCTATCTGACCTTCAAATATAGGAATATCAAATTTGATTTGTACCTTGAATGGGGCGGCACCTCCATTTTAGGAAGATGTGTCACATGTTGGTAGCCACCAAAGGATTTTCACAAAACTATCCATCATCTCATTCCTTTTTTGCATGAGGGATTCTTCAAGAAACATCTTGAAGGGATCTCTTATCCCATCTTCTTTCTTTTCTTCTAACATGAGAGGTCATTTGGGCATGTGAGAGCTTTTTTCCTCAAGAGAAACAAGCTCAAGAACCAATTCTTTGTACCCTAACCTTGTTGGGTACATGCATTAAGAACGACAAGGAGAAGACTGATCTGATACCACTGATCCAAAATATATTTGCAGAATGAAATGAACACAAATTATTATTAAAATATGCTTAACACAAAATAACATATATACAGTAAAATTGGTTTCTATTCAATCGGGAAATAAGATGAAACTCTAAGATGCAACGTAAACATTCTTGATATAATGGTGGTAGCTTGTCTTTGATAAGAGATGTGATGGTGTAGTATACCTAGGGAGGTACCCAATGGGAATGTATTTATGTGTTATTAGTGGAAGTCATTTAATGAATGAAAATGTGGTCATTCAATGTAAGGTGGACTAGGTCCACTATATTAATAAAGGCCCACTATGGTAGTTGGATGTAATAAATGTGAGAAGGCTCTCTAGAAGGTTCCTAGAAGATAGGGAGAGTTGTATAAAGAAGTGTAGGAAATGTAATGAAACCATATAGAAAACCACAACTTGTTAAGTACCTATACCAGATCTGCGAATATAATTCAATAATACCAAGAATAAACCATAAATCATTCACCATAACTTGAACACNAGGAAATAACACTGCGTGGGACTGCCTCGTGTATCCTATACAATTTCTTGTTCAAAGTAATAATAACACTATGAGGCCTAGACTCATATACAACATGATGTTTCCATAAATATGGCTGGCCCAAAATAACATTACAAACTTCAATAGGGGTAACATCACACAATACCTCGTCTTTGAAGGGATTCATGTCATATGAGAGGAGACATTGTTGGATGACGCAGATGTCGCTTCCATGGCTGAGCCATCCAATGGTGTGGGGTTGTGGGTACGACGTTGTTGGTAGGGCGAGTCTCTTAAAAACCTCTGTTGATATGAGGTTCTTCTGGCTACCTCTATCAACGATGAAGCACAACAGGTTACCCTTCACCCACATATGTGAATGGAAAAGGCGCTCACCTTCCTCTAACTCATCTGGTTCACCGGGATGGATCTTGGTGGTAGCAATGGCAGCACTGGGTTTTGCATCAATTATCCATGCCCCCCTTTTTGGTTCTAATTCAGAGTCCAAGCCTGCATCCGATTTAGATACTTTCACCTCAGCCACCAGCGACTGCTTTGAGCGACAATCAACGATGTTATGCTAGGCGCTCTTATGGAAGTCACACCACTTCCTGGTATATTTCTTTGTCTTTCTCGTGTCCTTGTTTTCTTGTAGCCTGGACTAGTTGTCCTGAGGCTATTTGTCTTTTCTCTTTCCTTTATTCCGCAGGTTGGAGTCGCTCTTTCATGGATTTTGCTGTGAGGGGTGCCCAGGCCCAAATTGTCACTTCTTTTGTTTGAGCTTCTGCTCGATTTTGACGGCATATTGGTAGGTCACGCCCAATGATGATATGTCCAGAAAATCCATTTCGGCCTCAATGTATCTATGCAGACCGTTGTGATACTTGAGCACCAAATGTCACTCAGAATCTTTGATACTCATCTTGTTGCGCAAGGTATGAAATATGTTTGTGAACTCGGGCACTGCTTCGTCTCTTTCCTACTGCAGCATGGTCCATTTTGTGTACAGGTCATCATAACTTCCAAAACGGTAGTATTTTTCCTTAATAGCATCCTTGATGGACTCCTAGGTGAATACGACTGTAAATAATGAGGGATCCTCTATTTCTTTTTTCTCACGGAAATTTTCCCACCAATCTTTAACATGGGGGACGTCTTTGAGGAGTGCAAAAGTAATCTTTTCTCTATTCGAGAAGTTATGAACAAAGAAATAACCTTCTAGCAGATTCAAAAATTTGTCTATTGCATCTGTGTCTATCTGACCTTCAAATATAGGAATATCAAATTTGATTTGTACCTTGAATAGGGCGGCACCTCCATTTCAGGAAGATGTGTCGCATGTTGGTAGCCACCAAAGGATTTGCGCAAAACTATCCATCATCTCATTCCTTTGTTGCATGAGGGATTCTTCAAGCAACATTTTGAAGGGATCTCTTATCCCATATTCTTTCTTTTCTTCTAACATGAGAGGTCATTTGGGCATGTGAGAGCTTTTGTCCTTAAGAGAAACAAGCTCAAGACCCAATTCTTTGTACCCTAACCTTGTTGGGTACATGCATTAAGAACGACAAGGAGAAGACTGATCTGATACCACTGATCAAAAATATATTTGCAGAATGAAATGAATACAAATTATTATCAAAATATGCTTAACACAAAATAACATATATACAATAAAATTGGTTTCTATTCAATCGGGAAATAAGATGAAACTCTAAGATGCAACGGAAACATGCTTGATATAATGGTGGCAGCTTATCTTTGAGAAGAGATGTGATGGTGTAGTATACCTAGGGAGGTACCCAATGGGAATGTATTTATGTGTTATTAGTGGAAGTCATTTAATGAATGGAAATGTGATCATTCAATGTAAGGTGGACTAGGTCCACTATATTAATAAAGGCCCACTATGGTAGTTGGATGTAATAAATGTGAGAAGGCTCTCTAGAAGGTTCCTAGAAGATAGGGAGAGTTANAAATATGGTTGGCCCAAAATAACATTACAAACTTCAATAGGGGCAACATCACACAATACCTCGTCTTTGAAGGGCTTCATGTCATATGAGAGGAGACATTGTTGGATGACGCGGATGTCGCTTCCATGGCTGATCCATCCAATGGTGTGGGGTTGTGGGTACGACGTTGTTGGTAGGGCGAGTCTCTTGAAAACCTATGTTGATATGAGGTTCTTCTGGCTACCTCTATCAACGATGAAGCACAACAGGTTACCCTTCACCCACATATGTGAATGGAAAAGGCGTTCACCTTCCTCTAACTCATCTGGTTCACCGGGATGGATCTTGGTGGTAGCGATGGCAGCACTGGGTTTTGCATCAATTATCCATGCCCCCCTTTCTGGTTCTAACTCAGAGTCCAAGCCTGCATCCGATTTAGATACTTTCACCTCGGCCACCAGTGACTTCTTTGAGAGACAATCAACGGTGTTATGCTAGGCGCTCTTATGGAAGTCACACCACTTCCTGGTATATTTCTTTGTCTTTCTGGTGTCCTTGTTTTCTTGTAGCCTGGACTAGTTGTCCTGAGGCTATCTATCTTTTCTCTTTCCTTTATTCCGCAGGTTGGAGTCGCTCTTTCATGGATTTTGATGTGAGGGGTGCCTAGGCCCAAATTGTCACTTCTTTTGTTTGAGGTTCTGCTCGATTTTGACGGCATATTGGTAGGTCATGCCCAATGATGATATGTCCATAAAATCCATTTCGGCCTCAATGTATCTATGCAGACCGTTGTGATACTTGAGCACCAAATGTCACTTAGAATCTTTGATACTCATCTTGTTGCGCAAGGTATGAAATATGTTTGTGAACTCGGGCACTGCTTGGTCTCTTTCCTGCTGCAGCATGGTCCATTTTGTGTACAGGTCATCATAACTTCCAAAAGGGTAGTATTTTTCCTTAATAGCATCCTTGATGGACTCCTAGGTGAATACGACTGTAAATAATGAGGGATCCTCTATTTCCTTTTTCTCACAGAAATTTTCCCACCAATCTTTAACATGGGGGACGTCTTTGAGGAGCGCAAAAGTAATCTTTTCTCTATTCGAGAAGTTATGAACAAAGAAATAACCTTCTAGCAGATTCAAAAATTTGTCTATTGCATCTGCATCTATCTTACCTTCAAATATAGGAATATCAAATTTGATTTGTACCTTGAAGGGGGCGGCACCTCCATTTCAGGAAGATGTGTCGCATGTTGGTAGCGACCAAAGGATTTGCGCAAAACTATCCATCATCTCATTCCTTTGTTGCATGAGGGATTCTTCAAGCAACATTTGGAAGGGATCTCTTATCCCATCTTCTTTCTTTTCTTCTAACATGAGAGGTTATTTGGGCATGTGAGAGATTTTTTCCTCAAGAGAAACAAGCTCAAGACCCAATTCTTTGTACCCTAACCTTGTTGGGTACATGCATTAAGAACGACAAGGAGAAGATTGATCTGATACCACTAATCCAAAATATATTTGCAAAATGAAATGAATACAAATTATTATCAAAATATGCTTAACACAAAATAACATATATATAGTAAAATTGGTTTCTATTCAATCGGGAAATAATATGAAACTCTAAGATGCAACGGAAACATGCTTGATATAATGGTGGTAGCTTATCTTTGAGAAGAGATGTGATGGTGTAGTATACCTAGGGAGGTACCCAATGGGAATGTATTTATGTGTTATTAGTGGAANGCTTGGTCTCTTTCCTACTGCAGCATGGTCCATTTTGTGTACAGGTCATCATAACTTCCAAAAGGGTAGTATTTTTCCTTAATATCATCCTTGATGGACTCCTAGGTGAATACGACTGTAAATAATGAGGGATCCTCTATTTCCTTTTTCTCACAAAAATTTTCCCACCAATCTTTAACATGGGGAACGTCTTTGAGGAGCGCAAAATTAATCTTTTCTCTATTCTAGAAGTTATGAACAAAGAAATAACCTTCTACCAGATTCAAAAATTTGTCTATTGCATCTGCGTCTATCTGACCTTCAAATATAGGAATATCAAATTTGATTTGTACCTTGAATGGGGCGGCACCTCCATTTCAGGAAGATGTGTCGCATGTTGGTAGCCACCAAAGGATTTGCACAAAACTATCCATCATCTCATTCCTTTGTTGCATGAGGGATTCTTCAAGCAACATTTTGAAGGGATCTCTTATCCCATCTTCTTTCTTTTCTTCTAACATGAGAGGTCATTTGGGCATGTGAGAGCTTTTGTCCTCAAGAGAAACAAGCTCAAGACCCAATTCTTTGTACCCTAACCTTGTTGGGTACATGCATTAAGAACGACAAGGAGAAGATTGATCTGATACCACTGATCCAAAATATATTTGCAGAATGAAATGAATACAAATTATTATCAAAATATGCTTAACACAAAATAACATATATACAGTAAAATTGGTTTCTATTCAATCGGTAAATACGATGAAACTCTAAGATGCAACGAAAACATGCTTGATATAATGGTGGTAGCTTATCTTTGAGAAGAGATGTGATGGTGTAGTATACCTAGGGAGGTACCCAATTGGAATGTATTTATGTGTTATTAGTGGAATTCATTTAATGAATGGAAATGTGGTCATTCAATGTAAGGTGGACTAGGTCCACTATATTAATAAAGGCCCACTATGGTAGTTGGATGNCCTTCTAGAGAGCCTTCTCACATTTATTACATCTAACTACCATAGTGGGCCTTTATTAATATAGTGGACCTAGTCCACCTTACATTGAATGAACACATTCCCATTCATTAAATGAATTCCACTAATAACACATAAATACATTCCCATTGGGTACCTCCCTAGGTACCCCATATTACCTCCCTAGGTATACTACATTCCACCCCCCTTCACATGTTTCGTTCTTGAAACATGAGAAGAAACCATACAATATGACCGGCTAAGCAATGTAACCAACTGGTACCAAGTACGACCATCCATCCATCCCAATGGAAGTCAAACATGATGTCTATCTGGTACCTTTTCACCCTTATCTTTCTCTACATCATGTCGGGGTTGCCATGGGATTGTTTCTGTAGCTTCATCTCTTCTCATAGTGCCGGTAGTCCTCCATGCACCACTTGATCGGTTTTATGTCTGGTGCCCTATTGGTGCATAAATGTGTTGATGCACATGCCCTTGCCTTGATAAATTTGGTGTATCTATATGATGTGGATGGCGATATATAACAACTGTAGGATTTTTTTCTTTTTTCTTCAAATCTGCAACACTTTGTGCCTTTGTGTCAATGACCTCCTTAACTTCTTGATTATGTCATTCTTGTAGTTTTTCTTCATCTCCTTCTGTAGACTCTGCCTCTAATTCAACTTCAGACTAGGAAATAACTTCTTTGCTAGCTTCCATGGGTCCATCTTTCTTACTAAGAGACACATCCTGTAATGTGATTTTCTTTTTCTTGTACCACAACTTTAAAAACTTCTTTTGCAC
>JZKD02S1522270.1:0-10557 GCA_000966675.3 Picea glauca
TCCTAAGCATGTAGACATTCGAGTCTGATTTACAACGTACAAATTTCTATGACAGTAGGTAGGAGTCCATCTTGGCATACCATGCTCTCGGAGCCTACTTGAGGCCATAAAGAGATTTCTTCAATCAAAAGACCAAAGAGGAATCCTTCATAAATCCCTGAGGTTGCTCCATATAGATCTCCTCAGAGAGATCGCCATGAAGAAATGCATTATTCATGTCCATCTAATGGACTTCCCATCCCTTGTCTGTCGCAATGGAAAGTGCCAAACGTATGGAATCCATATTCGCTACTGGAGCGACGATCTCATCATAGTCAATGCCATGCACCTACTGAAATCCTTTGGAAACTAGTCTGGATTTGTCTCTGCTAATCTGTCCGTCCACTGTGCTCTTGGTCTTGTAGACCGATCTGCACCTGACAAGTTTCCTTCCAGAAGGAAGGGGAACCATATCCCAAGTCTGGTTCTCGAGGAGGGAGTTGTACTCCTCCTGCATGGAGGATTCCCAAAAGGGGTTTCCAACAACCTCGCCATAATATTCTGGATCTAAAGATTGAACCAAGAAAAGATGCCTGGAGGGAAATGGTTCAGTGGCAGTGAGGGCAATAAGAGGCTCCTCAAAATCAGATCGAGTCTTCCTAGTATCGGCTGGATCACCAACAAGATCCTCTACATCTCGAAGAGTAGTTTGTGCCCACTTGGGCCTCTACTCTGGCTCTGCATCTACATCTGGATGCATTGAATCTACATCTGACTGTATTGACTCTGTATCTGGATCATCTGAATCCTTTGAATCAGAACTCTCATCTGAAGAAGAGTCGACATGTGCATGCTCATCATCTCGGATATGTGAAAGAATGAAGGTGTCTGCATGCAGTTGTTGAGGTACATGCGAGACATTTTCCTCGAAATGGACACTTCACTCAATGATGAGCTGGTCCGAGGAAAGATCAATAAGTATGTATGCCTTCACACTGTCGGGGTATCCAACAAAGATACACTATGTGCTCTATGGATCAAGTGCCTTCCTCTTTTCAAAGGGAATCTGGGCCCATGCACGTGAGTCAAAAATATGAAAGTAGGTCACTTCCGGTTTGAGGCCGCTCCAAGCCTCGTAGGGGGTCTTATCCTTGACAGATCTATGGGGAGATCTGTTTTGGATGTAGGTTGCACAATTAAGTGCTTCAACCCATAATCTATGTGGAAGTGACTTTGCATGCAGCATGCAAGATGCCATCTCTTTTAGAGATTTGTTTTTCCCCTCAGCAACTCCGTTTTGTTGCGGAGTATAGTGAACTGTGTGCTACAAGTGAATTCCTACCTCATGACAAAGATTTTGAATCTCATGATTGACATACTCTCCCCATTATCAGTTCGAAGGACTTTGATTTTCTTTCCTGACTGTGTCTCAACCAGGGCTTTGAAATCTTTGAGGTCTTGAAAGACCTCTTATTTTTTCTTGAGAAAGTAAATCCATGTGAAACGTGAGAAATCATCAACAAAAATGAGAACATACCTCACTTTATTGATTGATGGATGTTGAAAAGAGAACATGAGGTCACTATGGATCATATCTAAAGGAGAGGAAGCTCTTTAAGTCTTTCCTTTATCGAATTTCTCTTGAGGGTGTTTTCCAAGAACACGTCCCTTCCAGATTCCTTTGGAGAAATGGATGTTTGGTAGACCATCAACCAATATTTTCTTGCTAAGTTGTTGCATATATCTGAAATTCAAATTCCCAAACCTTTCGTGCCATATCCTACTGCTTGCATCAACATGGGTAAGCAGTGAAGCAGAATCTGGTTCAATAAATTCAGAAAATGTATACAACCTAGATTGATGATTTACCTCACCGGTAGAAACCCTGGAATTGGTTTGCATGTCATAGATTTCCACTGCATTAGGTGTGAATATGGATTTCTTTCCGGTGCCAGAATTCATCGTCTGGTACACAGAGAGAAGATTGACATAAAGTTTGGGAACGTGCAACACATTCTCGAAGCTTTCATTGGTGAGTTTAATCCTTCCTTTGTCGGTGACTTCGACTGGAGATTTGTCCCCCATCATAATAGGAGGACCTTTGCATGCATCCAATGAAGAATAGATTGCTTTTGTGGAAACCATGTGATGTGATGCTCCTAAATCTACGATCCAAGCATCAAGAGAGGAGTTGATGGCAATCAAGGCATGGCTAGAATTTCCTTTCTTAGGATGTTGATCTTCTGGCTTCTTCTTCTTGGCACCCTCAGGAATGCGATCTCCAAGGTTATTTTGATGAACTATTTGAGTCATTAGATCTATTTATTTTTGCATGCATGTGGAATTTGGATGGAATCCTTTATGGCAGTATGCGCATTTCTCCCCTTTTCTTCCCTTTCTACCTTTGGATCTAGAGGCATCGATGAAGGGTTTTGAGTACCCTTCCTCCTTTGGATTTGCATGAGCTTTCCTTTTTTCTTTATCTTTAGATTTTTGATATTGATGGCTTCCATCTTTCACAGTAAGTGCATGTGCCTTTGGGCCTTTGATTTTTCCCATGTTGATGAGCTTGGTTTGCTCTTGTGTCAGGGATTCGATAAATTCCTCAAGAGAAGGAATATTCCAGGTGGCTCTAGAGGCAAATTTGACTGAATGGAATGTGGATACGAACACGGAGAATTCAGGACCAAGTTTGGAGAGAATGGTGAGAACTATTTGTTTCTCCTCCTTAGATTTATCAACCCCACAAGCTTTGAGTTGCGACAATAAATCCTTGTATTTTGTAAAGAAATCTTGTAGATTGTCAAAGATTTTTGAATTCGATGTGAGCAATTCCACCTCGAGCATGTGTCCGCTCATCTCATCATGTTTTCCAAAGATCCCTTCCATGGTTGTCCAGGCTTCATTGGGGGTTTTACAAGAAGATATGTGAAAAAGGAGATCGGGAGAAATAAGTCTGCAAATTGCTCTGAATGCTTCATCCATTTGATTTAGATACTTGGATTTTTCTATGGATGATGTTGGTTCTATCTATGTATTCACAGTTAACCTATACGATCCTCTACTTTGAAGATGCATGACCATTTTCTCCTTCCATGCAAAGAAGTTGTAAGGTGTAAGAATGAATTCTTTTGGGAATTCCATTTTTCCATTGTCTTCAATCTTTGGTACCTGCAGAAAATAATTTGGTGTAGCTTTTCTTAGCAGTTTATCGGCTCTGATACCATGTAAATGTGTTGAAATTTCACATAATAGATCTAGCTAAAAAATACCACACACATTTGCAGAGAGAAATTGAGAAAGAAGAAGCAAGAGAGAAAGAATGGAAGAATTCTCATTAACCATAATGAATAATGAATAATTTGCACATGAAATACTCTGTATAACTCAACAAATGCGCACTGGAGGTGAATCCAATGGGCCATAGTGGTGGTCTAGAGTGATCTAGACACACACTAGCAGTTATGGGATTGAACTTCCACCTAGTCTAGTCTCTCGGGCAGTTATAAGTGTGAACTGCCACCTAGCTAAGTTAACTAGTCTATCAGTCTTTAGTTAACTGACTGAAACAAAGTGAAGTGAGGAGGAGATCAAGGAATCATGGGTAATGCACTAGTCTGGTGATGATCCCAAGGACAACGCGCATTAGCTGGTGATGATCCCAATGTTGCATGGTGACAAAACCAATATAACATATAGACTCCACTCAACTAGTCAAACTAAAGTGAAAAATGAAGAGAATATTCTTCCTAGAGGAATATTATTCCTAAAATATAGGAGACTAAATAATGACTAATAAACAAGGAAAAAACTTACGAAAAAGAAATCCTAGGTGTGTGTGAAGTAACTCCAAAAGTGGCCACCACAGACTCCATGGTGATGTTAGTTAATTATACTATCAATCTCGTCTTCTAAGATACATCTTAACAACACACCAACACAGTATTTCCAATACACAACTCCTCCAAGTATATATTATTTGACTGCATTGAGTTTGAATGAATGGGACTATGATTTATCCAAATGGTCAAGGCATTGTAAGTTCTGAAGGTAGTAAATGATATCTCCATACCAAGGAGAAGTAACAAAGAAGCTATTAGTATCTTGATATGGTGGCTCGAGAAGTATTGTTTACTGTTTTCATATTTCTGTGGTGAGGAGTTTTGAAGTTATTTGCCGGAGAATCCATAGTTGGTGTCATTTTGTCATCGACGTTTCAAATATTCCCCATTTTGTCATCGACATCTAGATTTTTATCATACATTTGGTTATCTACTATATTTTTATCAGACATTTGATTTATATTTAAAGCTTGATAATTTGACTTTGCCAATAATTTTGCTAATCCTTGACCTTTTATCAATTTAGTTGGCTTCATTTCTAAGTCGTATTCTTTGATCTTAGAGATCCATTTTCCTTTCCTACCTTCATTATCTTACTAAGTTAGGATATCTTTTACAGTTGAACATGGGATAAAGGCAATAATTTTCCAATGTAAAATATAGCTTCTAAAAGCCTTTAGACATTTAACCAAAGCAAAAGCTTGTTTTTCCATAGTATTGTGTTTTAACTCAGCATCCCTCGTGGCCCTACTAAAGAATGAAATAGGTTATTCAAATCCATCTTCATTTTTTTGTAGTAAAACAACAAGTATAATATGTTCTGATGAGAAAGGGAAAACAATAAAATCTTTCATGTAATCAAGAGTTACTAGTACTGGAGCTTCTGTCAAGACTTTTTTAATTTGCTTAAAAGAAGATTTATTAGTTGTGATCCATTTCACATCATTTCCCCTTTTAAGCATATTTTTAATTTTTTTATGAAGTCTGCAAAATTAGGAATAAAATGTCTTAGAAAAATTATATTCCCCAAGAAAGATTGAACTTCTTTTTTGTGTCAAGAGAAAGGAATGGTTTATATAGCTTCTACTCTATTAGGATCTATTTTAATTCCATCTCGAGTAACAATATGTCTAAGAAATTTAACCTCGGTCATGGCAAAATAATATTTTTTTGCGTCTAGAGATAGACCATATTTTCTGCATTTAAGGAAACAATGTCTCAAATGCTCTTGGTAAAGCTGATCTCTTTTAGAGAATATTGTCAGGTTGTTCGCATATATCACAATAAACTCATCTTTCTCATTTACAAAAGCAATATCCATTGCTCTTTGAAAACTTAGACCCGTGTTCATTTGTCCAAAGGGCATCTTATCATACAGGAAGGTACCCCAAGGTAAGATGAAGACTTTTTTATCTTTTTCATCTTTATACATAGCAATCTGGTTATAACCAGAAAAACCATTCATCATCAAAATTATATGTGCCCGAATACCCTTTGTAATATATGGTCCATTTTTGGTAGAGGGTAATTGTCCTTTAACGAAACTCAATTCAAGTTTCTAAAATCAACACAGATACAGATTTCTCCATTCTTTTTTCGAATAGGCACTAAATTAGCAACCCAATCATAATACCTCAATGGAACAATAATCTTGGCATCCAACGATATTTTCACTTCTTTTTCAATTACAAGTAAGAGTAAAGGGTTGACCTGTCTAAGTTTTTTTCTAAAGGGTTTTACCCCTTCTTTAAGAGGTATTATGTGTTGAGTGATATAAGTATCATAAGTTTTTAGATCTTCATAACTCCAAGAAAAAACGCCAATTAAATCTTTGCAAAGATCAATATACTTTTGTTTTTGCTTAGGAGATAATACTTTAAACAATTTTATAATCTTTGGTTTTTAAATTGTTCCAATATTAACATTTTGTACTTCTTCAACTGAAGGATTCAACAAGCGCTTTAAAGTTACATTCTTTTGGTCAATCAACTTTTCCAAAGGGATTAGTCCTCTGGGAATATAGTTATTTTCAAGTTGCACAATCTTATGATTAGCAATCTGACCAACAAATTTATCAGGAATGTCATGTTCTTTCCCGTCATCCTACTCATCTTCGTCAATATTACTAGAAAAAAACTCCCCAACCATCTCAATAAACCTTTTAATCTATTGGTTATCTTCAAAAATCTATCAATGTTTGATATTACTAGGAATATATGGTCTATACATGATCTCAATTTCATATTTCAAAAGAGTAATATTTGGTGGCTTAAATGTTGTTGCAACCACAACTAATGAATCCGCAACCTGGTTTTTTCCTCTAGGTACAACTCTAAAGTTTATAGCTAAAATAAAATTATCTTCGAGGTCCCAAACTTGATTTTTGTATGCTCTCAAGCATGGGTGTTTAGTCTGGCATTTGGCTTTTACCTGATTTACAACAAGTTTCGAATCTCCAAAAATTGACAGATTCTTAATATTCATTTTCTTTGCCCTTCCAAGTCCAAGACTGAGTGCTTCATATTCAACAACATTCTTAGTAGTTTCATAATTCAATTTATAATAAAAAAAGAAAATATTCTTTGGAAGGAAATATAAAGAGGATACTAGCCCCAGATCCTTCCTTGGTAGAAGCACAGTCAAAGAACATCTTCCAAACCCCATTTGAATAGGGTTGTCTTTTATTTATTGCCTAACAAATCGAGTTTTCCTCATTATCATCCTCTGAAACCAATAAGACAAAATTTCTAAGCTGGCAATTTTCTGCATATACATGATGATTTTATGAATTGTTAGTATCGCTTATTGCATATGCAAAATGAGCTTCTCTATATAATCTATGAGTATATCCTCCAAAGACTAGTATTGTAGGATAATACCTTAATTTTACTCAGAAAATGATAATTTTATGTATTTTTGGGTGGGGTTCACGGGTTTACTCAGTTCTTGACCCCCTATTTTCTGTACACAATTGATTGTAACCACTCCAACCACTAGGAGAGGGCATAACATGAGCATAAGGGTAGAAGGGAAGATCAATAATACTTGAAGCAAAATAATGCTGACAATTTCTTGCCCCATCTGCAAGCTCTTGTTCCTTTGTTGTTGATGCATTTCCCCATACCCGGAAACCCTTGTTTCTAGTGTTTTCCATGCTTCACATATCTGGTCAAGAAGTATCCCATTTGTTTTCTTTAGGCCTGCATAAGCAATGGAGTTGGAGGTGCTAACTATAGTTAGTGGGTTGGGTGGAGGGACCTGGAGTCTAGTCTCGAAGTAGTGTTGCAACAGGTGCAAGTGATAACTACCTATATTCTATTGTCTGATAATAAAGAGACCTCATTCCCATGAGTTACTTGTGTTTCAATGCATGATGATTATGTTTAAACGTTTAATTTCTAAAAACACTAGTTGATGCAATCACTTTACTTTCGATCATTTTATGAAAGTTAGTTTTTATATAACTACCCCCCTTTGTAGTCTTCTACTTGATCATTTTGTAGGTGATCAAAGGGATAGTTTGGAAGGAGAACGATATGTTTTCAACCATGAGATCTTCATCAAATGCAGGACACCTGATATGTTTTGTCTTCCTTATTACCAATAGTTAGTTAATCAAGTTAGTTACAAAATCTTTTGATGTCATTTATGGGATTGGATTTGTTCTTTAAATAGTCATCACCATATCATGGCTTTAACCCATAGCCATAGGGGAATTTCCCCGTAACAAAAGGAGAGGCAGTCAAGGTTATGAGGTTACTTCAACATTTACATAAGACCTATTCAAAGATGGGAAGAGATAGCAATGGACTTCATTGCATGTTTACCAAAATTAGAACGTAAGGATTTCATTTTATGTTTGTAGATAGACTCACAAAATATGCACATTTTTATGGAATTCAAAGTACATATACTACAAGCAAAGTGGTATAAGTGTTCATAAAGGAAATTCATAGACTTCATGGATTTTCTGAAGTAATAATAAGTGGATCCAAAATTCACAAGAAATTTTTAGAAAGAGTTATAGAAGATTAGTGGAACAACACTAGCTATGAGTTATGATCATGTCATCCATAAACAAATGGTCAAAGAAACATATTTAACAAGTATTTAGAGGGTTATCTTTGTTGTTATTTTTCATACAAATAATCTTAATGGCTGGAGTGGTTTCCTCTAGCAAAATGGTGGTATAATACCAATTATCATACATTTTCTGAGATATTTCCATTTGAATCTCTTCATGGATATCCAAGTCCTAGTATCGCATACTTTTTGTAGTACCATTCTAAATTACATGCAGTAGACTACATATGGAAAAGACAAAAGAAACTTTGAAAATTCTTAAAGAAAACCTTTAAATGATTCATAATAGGATGACGTACCAAGCATATCAACATTGAAATGAAAGACAATTTGAGGTGGGTGATTGGGTATTTTTTATAGTACAACATTATAAGCAATTTACTCTCAAACAAAAAAATAAATAGCTCTAAAATTTTGTCCCTACAAGATTCTTCACAAGATTGTAAAAGTGGCTTATCAATTAAATTTGCCTTCTTCTATGTTCATAAGGTGTTTCATGTATCTTGCCTAAAATGGGTTCTGAGACAAACTATGCTAGTGATGACGAAACTTCTAGAATTAGATGAAGAAGGGGATTTGATTTTTGAACCAGAAAAAGTTATAGATCGTAATTCTCTATCTCTTTAGAATACAACCATTATGGAGCACCTAATCAAGTAGAATAATATGCCTCTGGAAGAAGCTACATGAGAAAATGAGCAATCCATGAAGTGTTGGACATTGGGTTCAATGCTTCCCGGAAGTTTTGTGACATGGGTTAACCCCTTCTCGTGGATCTCAACTCCGATGATTGTGGCGGAGGCTAATGCCTGCGGGTTTTGGTCTAACACTAGTTGTAGTCCAACAAATGGTATTAGAGCAACAGGTCCCGAGTTTGAAACAAACTCTACATGCACTAGGGGGGAGATTGTTGGACATTGGGTACGAAGCTTCCAGTGAGTTTCATGACATGGGTGAACCCCCTCTCGTGGATCCTAACTTCGATGATTGTGGAAAAGACTAATGACAATTGTAGTCCAACACGAAGAAACACCCTTAATTGCAAGGTTTGAGGACAAATATTTTTTGAAGAGATGGGCTATGTTAAGGCTCTAACCTCCATTCATTATTAGTATATTAGTCATGGTTAGGTCAACTTAGTTGTAGGTTACATCATGCTCACTTTATCTCCTATTTATAATTAATAATATTGATTTATATATGCATCTTATCTTGTGCATTGGATATATTGTAAAGGGAGGTTGCCCCCTTGAAGTGGCTTCTTATTCATTGCCTCTTTATCATTCTAAGGGCTTGGAGTCACTTTTTCTTTCTATTTGTATGCTATTTAGGTAATTTGGTTTATAACATTGACCTTGGAAATTGGAAGCATGATCTTTTAAAAAATAAAACTTCTTGGGTCCTTTTCACATCCTTTTTGTGACCTTTTTATGTCCTTTTTTTAATCCTTTCTTTGTGTCCTTTTTGTGCCTTTTTTGCAACATAATCAGGACACAAAAGAAGATGCAAAAGGATGTAAAAAATCAATTCTAATAACAAAAAAGAAGTGCATTATCAAATCAAAATGGGACAGACACATGATGTTAGGAGACATGCGAAAAGGACGTTGATAAGATGCAAATCAAGATACACACCCTTACTATATTATTTTGTGTTGCAAAAATAAATTTAAAATAAAATAAAATACAAAGGATAGCAAAGCAATAAAGGATGCTAAAAGGTTATATTGTAGTAGTGATGGAAAGTAAATACCTACACAAGTGCCATCAAAGGATGGTGTTATAAATATAACAATTAATCATATGAATCAGAGCATCACACAACTATATAATTAAATAATATAAATAAAATGATGAGATGGTTATGTAAATTTATTATTTTGTCAACACAATTGGTCCCTATATTTAGTGTATTTGCTTGGTAATGTAGGATCTTGCGCATCAGTTCATATTTGATCTTGATCTTTGATTCCACTCAGTGATTGGGATAAATGGTTGGGATATTAGGTTTCAATTATTATGATAATGGGCACTTCTTACATTCAACCTTATACATTCTTTCTTGTTCTTCTCCCACTTGTTTTTTCTTCATACAACTTGACCCATTTCCGAGTTTCCTCCACATTGTATAAAATAAAATTATTAATCCTATCACCTTTTGTGGGGTTTGCTACTTTTGTCAGGGAAAGAAAACAAATATTAGATTTGATGTCCACGTACTATTTGCTACCATTCAAGTTTGTGTAAAGCATTATGTTAAACCGATAAATAAATAAAATGGCCTACTCAAAATATTTCACCTTCTCCCATTGCTTCACGGTAGTTCTCAATCTCTTTTGTCCTCATCCCATTGCTCATCTCATACCACTTCCCTCGTGTGTCATCAATTTACTCAATTTACTCACTATCATGATAGAATGACCCATGGAGAATGTAGCCCTCCACCATAGATCCTCTAAGTTTCACCCTTCGACAAACAAAACCCTTCAAATTTTTAATGAGCATCTCCAAGAAGAACATCTAACAATAGGTGACTATTATAACTAATGCATATTCATCAAGTAGGTAAACTAAAGGATGCCCTCGCAAGTCCACAAAACTTATATAGCTCGATGGGTTAGCTCTAGTGATTGAGTGATGTGAATTATAAACAT
>JZKD02S1522281.1:0-10557 GCA_000966675.3 Picea glauca
TGTTATACTTTTAAGAGCCTTTGTGGGAGTGCGATTTACTATGTAATTTGCATAATTGATGGCTTCCACCAAATACTTTATATTTAATCCCTTAGATTGGATCATACAATTAGCCATTTCTTTTAATGTGTGGTTCTTTCTCTCAACCACACCATTTTGTTGTGGTGTATATGGAACAATGTGTTGCATTTGGATGCCCTGTGTAGTGCAGTAACTTGTAAAATTATTGTTCACACATTCATCTGCATTATCTGTTCTTAACCTTTAAATTTGATGTCCAGATTGCTTTTCTACAAGGGCCTTGTAGGCAAAAAACTTGTCAAAAACTTTGCTCTTAAGTTTTAATAAGTAAACCCAAGTACATCTAGAAAAGTCATCAATGGAAGTTAAGAAATACTTGCACCTAGAAAAAGAAGGAGTAGGAAGTGGACCACACAAATCACTGTGAACAAGCTGCAAAGGGCCCGAGACATGCGAATAGGCATGTTTGTCAAAATTGTCCCGATGATGTTTGCCAAGAACACAACCAACACAAACACCATCTCTGCATGAAGCATGAGGAAGTCCAATCACCATCTTTTGATTACATAGTTGCTGCAATGAGTGATAGTTTAGATGACCAAACCACTCATGTCAAAGTTTGCTCAAGTCATTGCCATGAGCAACAAAAAATGATGACCCAAAGTTGTCAAACTTGTACAACCTGGTAATATCATCAACAATTCCAGTTGCAAGAACATGCTTAGGATATTTTAGATCATTGATTACAACTTGGTGAGGTGAAAACTCTATGGTTTTACCTTCACCTGAGTGAGTGATTTGATATACTGATAGAAGGTTGCAAGAAAGACTTGGAACACATAATACATCATTGAAATGACCATTATCTACTTGATCTGTCCCAGATCCCACAACACTAAGAGATCTATCATCACCAAGAAATATTTTTTTGGTTTTACATTCATTTAGAGCAGAAAATATGTCTTTATCCTTAGCCATATGATAAGAGACTCCAGAAATAATAAGCCACTCATTAGAAGAAGAAGTAGAAGTTGTATTGAAGGAGAAACGAGAAGCAAAAAGTGCATGTCCATGAGAAGAAGAAGAATAAGTAGAATCAATACTGATGTTGTGCTTCTTCATTGCTGCTTCTAAAGCTTCCAGCTTCTTGAAACATTTGGACTCATCATGACCATCTTTATCGCAAAAGTTGCAATGTCTGTCAGTCTTCTTAGTTTTATATTTTGCTCCTTTGTCACCATTAGGAGCTGAAGATGTATGAGTGGGTTTGGNCTTAGGGGAACTGGGCATATAAAAGTTGTTGAGGAAACATAGAAACTAGTAAGATCACAGATTCATTTGAAGATGTCGAAACCCTATTATTTAAAACAACCAATGGATAAGTTCTTTTTAAATAATTGGTTGAAATGCACTTAGAAAGTACTTTGGTATTCAAGTTTGTGTGTATAAATACTGAGATTTAATAGGCTTTAATTATAAATAGTCATTTAATGGACACTATTTTATATCCTCAGAATATTTTTAGTCGTAACACTAAATGGAAGGTTAGTATTTGAAGCATTAACTTCCTTGCATGACAAAATATGTCCGTTCATCATTAAAATGGGTTCTTAATGTGATTAAGATAATAATGATGAATTACTTTAGTTTTTGGTTTTTACTCAGTTTAATAAACTTAGATTTTGGTTTTTACTGAGTTAATTAACATAGATTTTGGTTTTTAGCTATTCGCACTGCAACGTGTTATGCGACTTTTGAATGGCTTGATTCATGGAGTGCATATGTTGATGCCCTCGAGTGGTTTTGATTCCTGATTTTCCATATGGAAGTTTTTATTGCTGTGATTTTCCCTAACGTGGTTTTTATTGGAGCAATGACGCCGACTTGATTTTAATGTTTGGATTGATTTTTTTCCCTATCCTGGTTTTGCCAGTTTTTTTATTGATGTGATGTGATTTTTCCTATCATTTCCCTAACGTGGTTTTTATTGGAGTGATTTCGTTGACGTGATTTTATCTATAGTGGTTTTTATTTTCATTTTCCCAATGGTAGTTTTTATTTTCCCTATTTTAATTTTTCCTATTTTCTTTTCCTTATCACGATTTTGTTTTCCATATAGTGCATGGATTTTTTTTCCCTATGAAGGTTTTTTTTATTGGTGTGAGTTTTATCTTCGTGGGATGAGTTTTATTTTCCCTTTTGCGATTTATTTATGTGACCTTTTATTTTCTTGGCATGACTCTTTTGGCCTTTTCCTTACAACGTTTTCGACCTGTCCATGCCCTCCTATGGTTTTTATATACCTATTTTTTGTGCATTTTGTGCTTAAAGTTTGTTTAAAATATCTACAATAATACCACTCTGAAATCATTTCTTTTTCAATTGGTGGGAATTTCTAGATGCTCAAGTTTATGTAAAGAAACAAATATTTGTCATTTCTTTTCTATATAGTTGGAGATCGAGATTGCAATATGTTTTCTATGTAGCTGCAGACGCAGACCTAGATTGTAGTTCAGTAGTGTAGAGACACAGACCCAGATTGGACTTTAACAATGTAGAGGAGAACATTGAATTACAGAGGCAGACCCAGATTGCAGTTCAATAGCTTAGAGGAGAACATTGAAGCAAGAGCATAGAGAAGCGAAGAAAACAGTCTTAAAACCCCAAAATCAACAAAGAGGTTAGCAAAATAATTGTATTTTCTCTGGTTTTGTGATTATTATTTTATATTCCTCTCTATCAGTTATATAGTTGGAGTTTAAATTCCATGTCCGCCACTCTATGTGCATATTGAATAGTTCGATTTTGGTAGAAAATTAGCATTTTCACTCAGTATGGTTGGTATTTTTCGCTGAGTCTGAGTCTATATACCAATCTGCATCTAGTGTGTATAACAATAGTTTGGCATACCAAAAAATATGTCACTCTCTAAACAAACCAATAATCTTTTATCTTAGATCCCTGATGATAAAATAAATTAAAACCTTATGTGTAGATCAATTCAAATATGATCGATTTAGAAAGATGCTAACATTTTGAATTTTAAATCGTGTGTTATTGTGACTTGTAATAAATCCTATGTATTATTTTGTATTACCGTGGTATTATGATGAATTCCAATAAATCCTCTGTAGTCAATTGTGTGATGCAAGTGGATATCGGTGGCCACCCACCTCTTTGAATTGGCTCAAAACAATTTTATGACAATTTTGACAATTTACTATTTTTAGCAGTTTTAACTTCCAAGGCCATTTTGAGGGCCTAAATGAAGGTTTTTTGGGATTGAACTTCTTAATAATATAAAAAGGCATTATTGAGCCCCTAAAATGAATCTCCTCAATGATACCTTTCCAACCGGCTATCATATGCCTAAAATGAAGATCGTATGAAAAAGTTATGACCCTGAGAAGTTGATGTACTAACTTACCCAAACGATGCCCACATGACTTTCAACGCGTCATCTCCTAGGGTTAGGTTTTTAGATGTATAGGGTTTTTGGAATTCATGTTTATTGTAAAAAGGCGTTCAAAGACTCATTGTAATCATATTCTTATGAATGAGTGAAACCGTCACATTTCTTCTCAGAGATAAGCTGCCACCATTCCAACAAGCTTTTTTCCACTGCATTTTACAGTTTCAGCTTATTTCCTTACTGAATAGAAAACCAGTTTTATTGTATCTCTGTTATTTTTTGTTAAGCACCTGTTAATAATCTGTAGTCATTTCATTTAGATCATAAAATCCGGATTAGTGGTATCAGAGCAGTCTGCTCCTTGTCGTCTTAATGCATGTCCCCAACGAGGTCGGAGTATAAAGAGTTGGGTCTCAAGATTGTTTCTCTTGAGAAGAAAATATCTTGCACACCCAAGAGACCTCTCATGGCAGGATAAAATAAAGATGACAGGACATGAGATCCTTTCAAATTGTTGATTGAGGAATCCCTCAAACAACAAATGAACAAAATGATGGATAGTTTCGCGCAAATCCTTCGACGGCTACCAACAGGCGACGCATCTTCTTTGAGTGGAGGCGCCACCCCCTTCAAGGTACAAATAAAATTTGATATTCATATATTTGAAGGTAAAATAAATGCAGATTCTGTAGACAAGTGGTTGAATCTACTAGAAGGGTATTTTTCTGTCCATAACTTTTCGAATAGAGAAAATATTACTTTTTCACTCCTCAAAGCCGTTCCCCACATCAAATATTGGTGGGAAACTTTCTTTGAGAAAAAAGAAACTGAGGAACTCTCACTATTTATAGTCATGGCCACTTGGGATTCCCTCATGGATGCTATTAAGGAACAATACTACCCTTTCGGAAGTTATGGCAACTTGTATACCAAATGGACCACACTGCAGCAAGAAAGAGACCAAGTAGTGCCAGATTTGACGAATATCTTTCATACCTTGCGCACCAAGATGGGTATTAAAGATTCAGAGCGACATATGGTGCTCAAGTATTATGGCACTCTGCATAGATACATCCATACTGAAATTGAATTTTTGGATATCTCATCCTTGGGTGCGGCCTACCGATATGCCGTCAAAATCGAGAAGAAGCTCAAACAAAAGACGTGACAATTTGGGTCTGGGAACCCCTCACAAAAAAAGCCAGGAAAGGGCGGCCCCAACCCACAGAACAAAGGAAAGAGAAAATATGGACAGTATTGGGACAACCAGTCCAAGCCACAAGCAAAGAAAGACACCAGAAAGACACCAGAAAGACAAAGAAAGATATCGGGAAGTGGTGCAACTTCCATAAGAGCCCTTGGCATAACACTTCTAACTGCCGCTCAAAGTAGTCGCTAGTGGCCGAAGTGAAAGATTTTGAATTAGATGCAGGTTCAGACTCTGAGCCAGAACTAGAAAGGGGAAGACAGATCATTGATGCGGAACCCAGTGCCACCGTTGCTACCACCAAGCTCCAACTTAGTGAACCAAACGAGCCAGAAGAAGGAGAACGCCTCTTCCATTTATAGATGTGGGTAAAAGGCACCCCGCTGCACTTCATCGTGGATAGAGGTAGCTAGAAGAACCTCATATAAGGACCTGCCGACAACACCGAACCCACAAACCTACACCATTGGATGGATTTGCCAAGGAAGCGATCTCTACGTCAACCAACAGTGTCAACTGTCGTACGACATCAATCCCTTCAAAGATGAGGTATTGTGTGATGTTGCTCCTCTCGAAGTTTGTGATGCTATTTTGGGCCAACCTTATTTATGTAAACTTCATGTTATATATGAGTCTAGGCCTCGTAGTGTTATTATTACTTTGAACAGGAAATTATATAGGATACCCGAGGAAGTTCCACCTAGTGCTATTTCCTTGATCTCTGCTAAGTAATGCAGGAAGGTCATCTCTCAGACGGGGAAGTTTTTCATCTCATCACAAAGAAGACAAACTTCCAATCATCTCTCATATGGGGAAGTTTTCCACTAGTGGAGACATTACATTCTTGGAAAGGAGACAATCATCCACACTGATCATAAGCCACTACAGTTCATGCATACACAAGGAAAATTGCAGAATGATCGCCATCAAAAGTGTTCCACATACTTGCAGCAATTCCACCTCAACATCAAGAATAAAACAACAAGCACCAATTGAACAGACCTCCAGTCATGACATTGACCACGGTGCTAGACTCTTGCGGCCATGAGACCTATGGATGGCCTCAACACTATGAGATAAACATGAACTTTTCCTGGATTGTTGTGTCGTTTGGGATATATATGTGTTCCATCAAGTGAGCTAATGAAGATGATCTGGGAAGCCCACTATAGTCGGGTGGTAGGGCACTTCGGCTTCGAAAATACAGTGGCGATGCTACATAAACATTTCTACTGGACGAAACTTCGACATGAGGTTAGCAAGTATATCAGGTCTTGCACTGCCTATGCTATTTCCAAATCGACCACAAAGAAACATGCCCTATACACCCCTCTTCCTACCCCTGACAGGCCATGGGAATCCATATCAATGGACTACATGTCAGGCCTCCCATCCACTAAGTGGGGAAATGACTGTGTTTTTGTGGTTGTTGATCGCTTTTCTAAGATGGTGATTCTGGTTTCCTGCAAGAAGAACATCACAACAAAGGCCACTGCCAAGATCTTCTTTGAATGAGTCTGGGTACATTTTGGAATCCCAAAAACCATTGTCTCATGTCGGGACATTCGATTTCTCAACACATTCTGGTCGAGCCTCTTATCTCTATTGGATACCAAGCTCACCAAATCCATCGCCTTACACCCCCAGAAAAATGGTCAAACCAAGGTCGTCAATCGAATGATTGTGCATATCCTTCACATGTATAATTCAAATTACCCTCACACATGGGATGAGATCCTTCCCTATGTCCAACATAGCTACAATCGATCCCTACATAGCTCAACCGACCACAACCCCTTTCAGGTGGGGTTGGGATTCCAACCATTGGGTCCCATAGATGTTTCACTTCCCCTTCCAGTCACCTTGACCGACTCATCTCCTGCTCCAACTAAAGCTGACAAAGCCACCCAGTTCATTGAGCGGATCCAACACATCCACCAATAGGTTCAGGATATACTACAAAAGTCCAATGACAAGTACAAGCAGTGCCATTATCAACATTGAGTGCCACATAAGTTTCAGGTGGGTGACAAAGTTTGGTTGCAATTGCAAAAAGAATGCCTTACAATACCCCATCAGAATCATCTTCCACTTCATTATGGGTCGTACACCATCACCAAGGACATGGGGGATAATTATTTTGAGCTCAACATTCCTCCTTTCCTTGGCCTGCACCCAGTGTTCAACGTGGATCTCCTTCGCCCTTATTTCCTACCATTATTGGACACCTCAAACGTAGAAGAGCAGCTGAAACCAATAGAGCTCAACCCCAACTTCATACAATAGGAATCCATCGATCATATTTTGGACACACATATCAAGGGAACTCGACAGCAAATGATCCATCTTTATCAAGTCGTCAAAGCAGGGTAGCTACTGCACCAAGGCAAGTGGGTCACTCGGGGCCAAATTCAACAGAAATTTCATCATCTAATGGGCGAACTCAATCCAATGGAGACCATTGCTTACTAAGGAGGGAGGATTGATCTAGGTGGATATCGGTGGCCACAAACCTCTTCTAGCTAGCTCAAAACAATTTTCTGACAATTTTGACAATTTACTATTTTTAGTAGTTTTAACTTCTGGGGCCATTTTGAGGGCCTAAATGAAGGTCTTTCGAGATCGAGCTTCTAAATAATATTTGATGGAATGATTGAGCCTAAAAAATGAATCTCCTCTATGATACCTTCCGTACGGGCTATCATACGCCTAAAATGGAGATCGTATGCAAAAGTTACGACTCCGGGAAGTTGATGTACTAACTTACCCAAATGGGGCCCACCTGACTTTTGGCGCTTCATCTCCTAGGGTTAGGTTTTTGGATGTCTAGGGTTTTTGGCATGCCTGTTTATTGTGAAAAGGCATTCAGAGCCTCATTTTAATCATCTTCTTGTGAATGAGCGCAACCATCACATCTCTTTGCAGAGATAAGCCACCACCATTCCAACAAGTTTATTTCCGCTGCATTTTACAGCTTCAACTCATTTCCTTACTGAATAGAAAACTAGTTTTATTGTATATCTATTATTTTGTGTTAAGCACCTATTAATAATCCGTATTCATTTCGTTCTTCTCATAAAATCCATATCAGTGGTATTAGAGAGGTCTTCTCCTTATCATCTTAATGCATGTCCCCAACGAGGTCGAAGTACAAAGAGTTGGGTCTCGATCTTGTTTCTCTTGAGGACAAAATCTCTCGCACACCCAAGCGACTTCTCATGGAAGGAGAAAATAAACATGAAGGGACAAGATATCCTTTCAAACTTTTGATTGAGGAATACCTCATGCAACAAAGGAACATGATGATGGATAGTTTCGCGCAAATCCTTCAATGACTACCAACATGTGACACATCTTCTTCGAGCGGAGGCGCCACCCCCTTCAAGGTACAAATAAACATTGATATTCCTATTTTTGAAGGTCAGATAGATGGAGACCTTGTAGAAAAGTGGTTGATTCTACTAGAAGGGTATTTTTCTGTCCATAACTTTTCGAATAGAGAATATATTACTTTTTTGCTCCTCAAAGTTGTTCCCCACGTCAACGATTGGTGGGAAACTTTCTGTGAGCAAGAGGACATAGAGGAAACCTCACTATTTACAGTCGCGACCACCTGGGATTCCTTTAGGGATGTTATTAAGGAAAAATACTACCCTGTCGGAAGTTATGACGACTTGTATACCGAATGGACCACACTATGGCAAGAAAGAGACCAAGCAGTGCCAGATTTGACGAATATCTTTCATACCTTGTGCACCAAGCTGGGTATCAAAGATTCAGAGTGGCATCAGGTACTCAAGTATCACGTCGCTCTGCATAGATACATCCAAACCGAAATGAAAGTTTTGGACATCTCATCCTTGCTCACGACCTACCGATATGTCGTCAAAATCGAGCAGAAGCTTAAACAAAAGATGTGACAATTTGGGCCTAGGAACCCCTCACAACAAAATCTAGGAAAGGCTGGCCCCAACCCACATAAAAAAAGATACAGCAAATATTACCGGGAAGTGGTGAAACTTCCATAAGAGCCCTTCGCATAACACTGTTGAATGCCACTCAAAGCAGTCGCTGGTGGCTGAAGTGAAAGCCTCTGAATCAAATGCAGGTTCAGACTCTGAGCCAGAACTAGAAAGGAGAAGATAGATCATTGATGTGGAACCTAGTGCCACCATTGCTACCACCAAGCTCCATCCTGGTGAACCAGACGAGCTAGAATAAAGAGAATGCCTCTTCCATTCATATATGTGGGTAAAAAGAACCACGCTGCACTTCATCGTGGATAGCGGTAGACAGAAGAACCTCATCTCAACAGAGTTCATCAAGCGGATGGCCCTGCTGACAACACCGGACCCACAACCCTACACCATTGGATGGATCCACCAAGGAAGTGATCTCCACGTCAACCAACAGTGTCGACTGTCATATGCCATCAATCCCTTCAAAGACAAGGTATTGTGTGATGTTTCTCTTCTCAAATTTTGTGATGTTCTTTTGGGCCAACCTTATTTATGGAAACATCATGTTGTTTATGAGTCTAGGCCTCATAGTGTTATTATTACTTTAAACATGAAATTGTACAGGATACCTGAGGTAGTCGCACCTAGTTCTATTTCCTTGATCTCTGCTAAGAAATGCATGAAGGTCATCTCTCAGATGGGGAAGTTTGTCTTCTTCGTGATTCTCTCTCAGAATAAGTGAAAGATCACAACCACATCTAGGGTCTCTACGGCTGGCCTCTCCACACATTAGAATCAAGTAGATAAGTTCATGGAAGAATACTCAGATATCTTCTCCTCACCTATCAGGGTACCTCTGCACTGCAAGGTCAAGCACACCATCGATCTGACCCCCGATGCACTGCTACCCAATGGGCCAGTCTATTGTTGTTATTTGTTAGAGAATGAGGAGATCAAGTGACATATCCAAGAACTACTCCACAAGGGGCACATACGTCCCAGCTCATCACCTTGCGAGAGCCCAATCGTGCAGGTATAGAAGAAAGATGAAACCTGGCGAATCTGCATTGATTACCGGGATCTGAATAAAATCACAGTCAGAAACCGGTACCCAATTCCCCGAATCGATGACCTCCTTGATCAACTCACAGAGGCCAAATACTTCAGTAAGATTGATCTGAACTCTGGCTACCGCCAGGTCCTGATAAAACAAACAGATGTATTTAAAATCACCTTCAAGTCAAAGGAAGACCTTTTTGAATGGTTGGTCATGCCCTTTGGTTTGACAAATTCTCTAGCCATTTTCATGAGGATGATGGATGATATCCTGCGACCATTCACCAATATTTTTATAGTGTTATATCTAGATGACAATCTCATTTACAACAAGACTTGGGCTGAACATTTGCAACATATTCAGCAGGTTCTGCACACCCTGCGGCAGCACAAGCTATATGCCAACTTGGAAAAATGCTCCTTCGTCATGGACAGGATCCATTACCTGGGATACATAATTGATCAACATGGCATACATGTGTATCCAACCAAGATCCAAGTCATCTGTGATTGGACAGCCCCAACCAGACTCACTGAGCTTCAGAACTTCTTGGGCCTTGCCAATTTCTACTACAGGTTCGTGTTGGGATTCTCCCATATTGCATGGGCCCTTAGCCAAATAACCAGGGGTGGTGGTAAGGAAAAAATTTTGTGGGGACGGTCCCAACAACAAGTGTTTGATTATTTGAGGTAGCGCTTATGTTCAACCCCAATACTTTCACTATCAGACCTACAACATCCCTTTGAGATCGAGATAGATGCTTTAGACTATGTGGTGGGTGTCGTTCTCACTTAGCAAGACCACCCCATGGCCTATCATAGTGAGACACTATCAGATGTTGTCCGTAAGTACCCTTCTTATGAGAAATAAATGTATTCCATTGTGCAAGCCTATCGTTAGT
>JZKD02S1522292.1:0-10557 GCA_000966675.3 Picea glauca
GATCAAAAAGAGATGATGAAAGGAAATTCATTTATTGATTGCCCCCATCTCAGCGAAATGAAAATCGTTAATAGAAGTGGTGAAAGGAAATTCAATGGGAGAAGTAGATAACTTCACCAGAGTACTGAATAGGCTCACTGGAAGTGAAGCAATATCTATGATATTTGTAAGGTTGTCATACATATTTATATATCATACTTTGTTATCTAGTTCTCTTTCCAGTAATATTTACATCCTGAACCAACTAGGGATTCCCTAAATAAATACATTACATATGTTTAACCTTGAAGCGAACAAATTCGGTAGGAACCTAATATTTTAGTTAAAAAAAATGATTATCTTAAACAATTCTGAAATCAATTTTAAGAAAAGGAAATTTTTAGTAGCCTAACTTGAGATCAATCATTAATTATGTTTTAAAGTTTTTGAATTTTGGATGAGTTCATTTTTCTATGTATAATTAATTCTTAAATAAAACCAGCAAATGTTTTTCAAAAAAGAAATAATAACTCCATTTACCCAATAAAGGTACTTGGTATACTATTATTTCGTGCCTCACAGGTAGCCACAATCCCCATATGGATCCTATGTTATAACACTTATAATTTTCAACTTTTACTCTTTTGTTTTTACCTCTTAGAAATAAAATTTTACTAAAAAAACAAAAAACTTAGGAAATTTCCTTTTAATTTAATAGAAATTCATTGGTCGTTATATATAAATAAAGCACTTACAATAACGCTCATCGATGAGTTGTACTATTTTATCAAACAGTTCTAGTGATCTTTGAAATATAAAAGTTCCCCGAAGTTTAAAATAAAATCTTTAACGATCACTTCGGAGCTTTGCACTTCGGATGTTTCAAGAAATATAAACAACAGAAGTCTCAAAGTTACGAAGTCACGAAGTCCCGAAGTTACAAAGTCATGAAGTCCCGAAGTTACGAAGTCACGAAGTCCCGAAGTTACGAAGTCACGAAGTCTCAAAGTCCCGAAGTCTTGAAGACAGTTCCTCGTGATAATTTTTTAAAAGGACTTATGGATGAGTCATAGGACATGTGTCATTTTAATCTTTTCTTGGGTTGACACGTGGCACTTATTTTTAACATTTATGCCAGACGATTCGCACGATTTCAAGTGACACGTATCACCCCTCCTTTCTTTCCATGTCACCAATAATGTCGTCATCTCTACCACGTCACTCCATGAGATTTCCTTTCAGGAGTTTAAACAAATATTGAGTTCACGAATTGTCGAAGTATCAAAGCGCCGAAGTAATAAATACTACAAAAAATTAAAAGTGTTTTAAAGAGTTTATAAAACATTTAATAGCTTTTATTAATCATGATTAAGTGTTAATTAATTACTTCACAAATTCAGGCTTCGGGAGATTTCTCTTGTGCTACATCCAAAACTCTCTAACGTCAAACCGTCGAAGTACGAACCGCACTTTTAAAACAAATGAACTCTCGGAGCTTCAAAGCTCCAGAGTTCTGAAGCCCCGAAATACATATAATGGTTCGAACAATTACTCTGGGAATTCGACCTTCGGAGGATTTCTATCATACTTCATTCAAAATCCTCGAATACCAAACTTCTGAAGTACTTAAGGCTAATAAAATATTTAAAGCATGATTAATTAAATCATAAAAATGATTAATTAGGAATAAACTTCTTTGGGAATTCGGCCTTAGGGAGATTTTTGCGCTCTTACATTCAAAACCTATGAACGTCGAACCGTTGAAGTATTAATGACGTTTATGATTGGCTAAAATTATCGCTTTGAGTAATTATTGTGATTTTCCAAACAATAAATTCCATTAGATTTTTAATAATCTCTCTGTCAATAAATCAATACGAAGACTGATACATTTTATGAATAAAACATTTCGAATCTCAAAGTCATTTTACCATTTACAATTTGAATTTTCCATTTAGTAATTAAGAGCTTAGAGACTTCTCTTGTTACAGGAAGGATAATTTCATTTCCTAGAGGATCATGGCACCACGAAAAGCCGTGAATAAGCAAGATGCATCAGCTAATGATTCTAATCCAAATACATATGTTCGCCTTTGAATTGAACAACAAGATTGAACCTTCGAGGTTTGTGGTAGCCTTGATGAACATGGTACCTAGTTCAATGAACATAGGAAAGCAAGTGCATCTGGAAGCAAATGAAGGAACATATAAAGCACCAGCACATCAAATCAAAACTCAACAATATCTGTGTTTTTCTTTTCCGTTCGGATTGTATTCTATATTTAGAGGAGATATTGTGGAAAGTGCAACTACTTCTAGTTGAGACAATTTTTGAAAAAATAGATAGATTTTAGATCTATTCAAGGTTGCTTCTAACCTAATGTAAAAGAGAAAACCTTTTTGAATATTAATACAATTGCATACAGAGATTCTAAGTTTCGTTCTATTTGAGTTATGTGCTTCCTCTGTGTTTCCATCTCTTATGAATTTCTTTCTGTAGTTCTTGAAGAGTGAATGATTATAATTTAGTTATATGTATACTGTGATCATAATATATCAAAAGTTCATTCAGTAACAGCTTTTCCTCTGTTATTACTGTGGTTAAAAACAAGACATGTGACCTGTGTGAATTGTTGCATTCTTAATCTCCTTTCAAGGCTACATCTTCTACTTTTCTTCTACTGCAAACAAGATGAGACTTATATGTAATTGATACATGGATTTGTTTTAATAGTTGTGTAAATCATTTCTACATCATTTGAAACTAAAATTATGACTTAGATAACGAGATACAGCCTTTGTACTGTCTTATCATAAGTTTCATTTAAAGATTATTTCTCAGAAAACTAAAGATAGAAGAAAGCATGTATAAAAACATTTCCTTTAAAAACTTTGATGCCTGGCATTATTCTTTGAGCCTTAGAATCAATCTCAGGAACAACACCCTCCATACTTACCACTTTCCATCCTTATTCCTCTCATTTTTCTCCTCCCTTGTTCGAGCATTGGGTTGGCCACACTAGGAAGGGTTATACCTTGCCTTGTGGGAAGAAGGGGCTAAAGGCCCAGTGGGTAAAAGTAGCTAGCAAGAGTTAAAATCCAAAATGAAACCTTTGAGATGCTTCGCTAAGGGATTCTCAAGAAAGAAATAAAAGGATTCTCAGTAAAATAAGGGGACCCATAAGATAAATCAAAACTCAAGGTATTAGTTGGTGGATGGGAGGTCTCATCATGAGTCGGCCTATTAGGTGCATGGGCATGTAGTGGTATGACACTGCCATATATCTAGTCACCAAACCAAGGTAGTGGCTCTTGGTGGAATAGCCAAGAGAAAGGGGGTCTCATCACAAGCCAGCCTTCTCATTTCTGTGAAATCCTTGTGGGTAACGCTATCACCTCTGGTCACCACTCCAATACCTTGTCCCCCATCTTTTCCCTTGACAATAAAAAAGACCAAAAGCAATAAGACTAAGAATAAAATGCATTAAATGGGCTAGGAAACAATGGCATCCATGATAAGGTGCAGCTCTCCCTCTACATAGGCACCCACATGCAAGACCTACATTTCCTTGTTATCACTGCACCCTCCGCCCAAAAATTTCCCCTACGCCACTTCACACACACTTACATGACCTATATTGGTTATTACCTAGGAAACACCCCAAAATTAAGGAGGGTTATCCCAATAGGACATCCTAAGACCTTCTCCAAACCTAACTTGTTAAACTGCATAATTTCTTTTAGAATTTGTCTAGGTAAAGGAGGGTTTGAAGCACATGTTTGGATAATTTGATTATTAGATGTGATTGACATTGCTATGATCCATGTGACTTATGAACCCATGGAGGGCATATTTTTTGTTGTTGCAGGACCTTGCCCAACAGATAGGTACATATGGGGGAATGATTAGCTCAGACCTCCATAGGGTTGAAAGACCATAGATGGATGTTGTGACCCCAACCAAGGGTGCTAGAGAGACACCATAGGATTGCACTAGGAAGAAAAAAGGATGTTTCACCTGAGACACTCTAGTAGGCCTACACCCAGGGGGGTCTTGCCTTTCCACCAAGACATTGACCCTTCAGGGCCCTTGACGTCATCATTTTGACCATAGATGTCATCTACTCAAGGTTTGAATTTATGAGGACAATTTGGTGCTAGTTGGCACATGTGGCAGCATTTAGGGCCTTTCGAGGCCCAAAGTTTTACATTAGAGGCCTAGTGTTCCACCCTAGGGGCCTAAAGTCACCCTAGAAGGGCATGACGTCACCCTTGGATTTGATTTTAGGGTTTAATTGTTGTCATTTATGTAAAAATTGGATTTTAATGTATTTTGGCCATGTCGGCCTTTTTATGACCTAGTTGTAATTATAGGTCATTGATACTATATAAATAAGAGGAGAAACTCTCATTTTTATTCATCACCTTTCATCACACAAGTGTGTGGTCTGAAATTCGGTCCTCTTTAAGGGTCATTGGCTGAAACTAAGTGGTGCGCAACTTTTGGAGAGGCAAATCTTAGTGTATTTTAGAAATTTTTCATTGCGGAGGATTTTCAACTAGGGTTTGAACTTGATTATTCTTGGTGAAGTAGAAAATATGCATTTCTTTATTGTGAATGAATGCTTATGGTCAATTTTACTTGTTTCATGTCAAATATTATGAAATTGCTTGCTTGAAACCCTAGGAGAAAGACATATGTTATTATCTTTTTCTCTATAATCTTCTACTTGTTTAAAGTTTCTCAAAGAAAACCTTATTTAGAAGTAGATACTAGAGCCCTACCATTGTAGCGCTCTAGTAACCCTACTTGCTTTTCCTATTGCATATTTTCTTTCAAATTGTCTAAGGAAAAGAGAAATCGCTAGGGCCTAAGTTTCCTTACTTTCTAGCAATTATCTATAGGACTTGGTTGTTTGAGGCCTTAGGTTACCAACACCTCTTTCATATTCTCCATCTCCTTTGACTAAGTATTATCATTGATATTTCCCTCTAAGAGTTGTTGTTGCTATCATTGACTCCATTACCCTAGAATGCACTAGTCTATCCACTACTAGTGATTGATTGATCAAACTACTTTCAAACTATCTTCCTTGGAACATCCACTAACTCCTACTAACCTTAGATTAGCCTAACTCACTAACCAACTTGTTGTTGTTGCAAAATATTGCTACATCCATCTAACAGTAGCAAATTGACCTCAAAAGTGACATATATTGCTAGATAGACATTGCTAAAATTGCTTGTGACTATCTAATATAAATTTTCCTAGCTAAAACTACTTTTTCTAGTCTTTTCTCAAGCATTTTGAAGCATGATTATTGTGGTTGTTACAAATTTATCATTGTCNGTATTAGTTGGTGGATGGGAGGTCTCATCATGAGTCGGCCTATTAGGTCCATGGGCATGTAGTGGTATGACACTGCCATCTATCTAGTCACCAAACCAAGGTAGTGACTCTTGGTGGAATAGCCAAGAGAAAGGGGGTCTCATCACAAGCCAGCCTTCTCATTTCTGTGAAATCCTTGTGGGTAACGCTATCACCTCTGGTCACCACGCCAATACCTTGTCCCCCATCTTTTCCCTTGAAAATAAAAAAGACCAAAAGCAATAAGACTAAGAATAAAATACATTAAATGGGCTAGGAAACAATGGCATCCATGATAAGGTGCATCTCTCCCTCTACATAGGCACCCACATGCAAGACCTACATTTCCTTGTTATCACTGCACCCTCCACCCAAACATTTCCCCTACGCCACTTCACACACACTTACATGACCTATATTGGTTCTTACCTCGGAAACACCCCAAACTTAAGGAGGGTTATCCCAATAGGACATCCTAAGACCTTCTCCAAACCTAACTTGTTAAACTGCATAATTTCTTTTAGAATTTGTCTAGGTAAAGGAGGGTTTGATGCACATGTTTGGATAATTTGATTATTAGATGTGATTGACATTGCTATGATCCATGTGACTTATGAACCCATGGAGGGCATATTTGTTGTTGTTGCAAGACCTTGCCCAACATATAGGTACATATGGGGGAATGATTAGCTCAGACCTCCATAGGGCTGAAAGACCATAGATGGATGTTGTGACCCCAACCAAGGGTGCCAGAGAGACACCATAAGATTGCACTAGGAAGAAAAAAGGACGTTTCACCTGAGACACTCTAGTAGGCCTACACCCAGGGGGGTCTTGCCTTTCCACCAGGACATTGACCCTTCAGGGCCCTTGACGTCATCATTTTGACCATAGATGTCATCTACTCAAGGTTTGAATTTATGAGGACAATTTGGTGCTAGTTGGCACATGTGGCAGCATTTAGGGCCTTTCGAGGCCCAAAGTTTTACATTAGAGGCCTAGTGTTCCACCCTAGGGGCCTAAAGTCACCCTAGAAGGGCATGACGTCACCCTTGGATTTGATTTTAGGGTTTAATTGTTGTCATTTATGTAAAAATTGGATTTTAATGTATTTTGGCCATGTCGGCCTTTTTATGACCTAGTTGTAATTATAGGTCATTGATACTATATAAATAAGAGGAGAAACTCTCATTTTTATTCATCACCTTTCATCACACAAGTGTGTGGTCTGAAATTCGGTCCTCTTTAAGGGTCATTGGCTGAAACTAAGTGGTGCGCAACTTTTGGAGAGGCAAATCTTAGTGTATTTTAGAAATTTTTCATTGCGGAGGATTTTCAACTAGGGTTTGAACTTGATTATTCTTGGTGAAGTAGAAAATATGCATTTCTTTATTGTGAATGAATGCTTATGGTCAATTTTACTTGTTTCATGTCAAATATTATGAAATTGCTTGCTTGAAACCCTAGGAGAAAGACATATGTTATTATCTTTTTCTCTATAATCTTCTACTTGTTTAAAGTTTCTCAAAGAAAACCTTATTTAGAAGTAGATACTAGAGCCCTACCATTGTAGCGCTCTAGTAACCCTACTTGCTTTTCCTATTGCATATTTTCTTTCAAATTGTCTAAGGAAAAGAGAAATCGCTAGGGCCTAAGTTTCCTTACTTTCTAGCAATTATCTATAGGACTTGGTTGTTTGAGGCCTTAGGTTACCAACACCTCTTTCATATTCTCCATCTCCTTTGACTAAGTATTATCATTGATATTTCCCTCTAAGAGTTGTTGTTGCTATCATTGACTCCATTACCCTAGAATGCACTAGTCTATCCACTACTAGTGATTGATTGATCAAACTACTTTCAAACTATCTTCCTTGGAACATCCACTAACTCCTACTAACCTTAGATTAGCCTAACTCACTAACCAACTTGTTGTTGTTGCAAAATATTGCTACATCCATCTAACAGTAGCAAATTGACCTCAAAAGTGACATATATTGCTAGATAGACATTGCTAAAATTGCTTGTGACTATCTAATATAAATTTTCCTAGCTAAAACTACTTTTTCTAGTCTTTTCTCAAGCATTTTGAAGCATGATTATTGTGGTTGTTACAAATTTATCATTGTCGTTATAAACTATTATACTACTGCAATTTTATATCAACTAGTCTATTTATCAAGAGTTCATTGTCTTATGAAGCTTTAACATCATTTTGGTACTTGGAAAGTGCCCTTTTCTATTTTGTTGTCTTGTTTTGGGTAGGTATACTTCATTCATCTTTTGATTTATCTCTATAAGACACCAAGAACCCTTGAAATTGAGTGACTTGTGAGAGGGGGGGGGGGGCTTTCTTGCCTTAGCCTTCTCAAAACCTCATGTCATTGGTGACGTATCCCCTTGGGTACTGTGACATACTCCTAAATAGAAAGGGGTTTCCTATTAAGGTAATAGTGATAGGTCACCCCCTGTTACGCCAATATTCTACCCATACAGATTGTGCAATAACATTTTGGTGTCGTTGTTGAGGAACATCGAGACAATTTTCCTCGAATGACACTTGTCAATAAGCCTTTGTCCAAAGCCTTCATTTCACAAATCTTACCTAGCGACTCCACTGAGGATGATCCCCTCATCCCTTTGATAATCTCAAGGAGATTGTCTAGTGACTCCACTGATGAGGACCCATAGCGGACGTCAGTACACACTCTCTTGTCTTGTAGTTCCTATTGTCCCCATGGCCCCTCCTAAATGGGATCCTGAAGAACTATTCGAGCCTTTGGACTTAGCCAATATCCAAGGAGAATTACATGATCTCCCTAAAAATCTTGATTCATAGATACCCAAGTTTTTCGGAGAGCCTGGGGATTTTGGTAACACACATTGGACAAATTTTGGGAGAGTTATGACTTTCATCTCTCTGGGAAAGCACATCCTAACACATTCATGAGATTTTTCTTTTCCTCACTTAATGGATATGCTAGAAAATGGAGGAATAACCTCCCAAGATGGGGTGTGATGGAAGACATGGCATCCCTTTATTCCCAATCTTTCATAATTTGCAAACAAAATGATGAAACTGTTAGGGAATTTAATGACAGGTTTAATACCTTAATTGGTCAAATTGATTCTGAATTTTTATCGGAGAGTGCTATTCTCAGACAATACTTAAATTATTTTGAAGGAAACTTCCAATTCATCCTCAAGAGCCGATTCCCTACAAACCTCGAGGAAGCACAAGATGGTGCTTGTCGGATTAAAGAAAATATCAAATGGTGTGATCCCATTCCCCAGGACCAAGATGATGTCCTATGGTTCAATGAGGATGATATTGAGGAAGAAGAACATGATTTCCCAGAGATATTAGAGGTAAACAATGAGATTAAGTTAACCATTCCCCATAAAGGGACTGGTACTTGGAAGAATGGGCTCTCAACTATGAAAGATGCCTTATTTTTTTCAAAATAGCATGAACCCTCTAAGAATCTAGGTACCTCTGAAGAAATCACTAAGTTGGAAATGGAACTATCACAAGCCCAAAAGCCTCTTTCTATAAGACTTCCTCAGACAATAAAACCCCATGCTCCAAAGGAACAATTTTTTTCCGAACACTTTTAATCTACAAAATGTTGTAAGACAAGAAGATGATCCTAAGTCATTATCGTGCAAAGACTCCCATTTTGAACGTTATCACCCAAAGGTACTCATGAGAAATCTAATTATGTAGATTCCATATTTACCTTGTTCATGCCAAATCAAATCCAATAAAATCAAGACAAGAGGAAGCCTAGGATTGAGTGCTTGGGACAAACAAGTGAGGAATCAAGTGTAAAGCTTGAAGAGCCCCAGGTGTATGCTGGCGATCTACCCCAACATTTCCCAAAACCTAGCAATGATGGGACCAACCTGAGCACTATTATGGCTTATATCTTAAAAAAGTTCAAAAGGATTAATGGAATGTTGGAAATCCCTTCTTTGACAAAACAGACCCCAGATGACCAACAATTGTTCAAAGAAACTTCCACACTATTACAAACTGGTCATTTTGAGCAAAATGAGCAAACACCCTTTCTCACTTCCTTGCTAATAGATGGCCTATATCTTCACAATTACATGCTTGACTCTGAGTCATCTATCAATATGATGAGTTTGAAGTTTATGAACCAATTGGGGCTGGAAGTCACATGGCCTTATACTAATGTTTGTAGATTTGAGTCAAGGGGTATCAAGGTATACGACTTGATGAAAGGTATTGAAGTCCACCTTGCTAACTACCCCGATTTCCCCATCATAATGGATGTCATTGTTGTCGATATACCTGACACTTGGGGAATGATATAATCTAGGGAATGGGTTGCTACGTTAGGCAGAAGTCTATAGATGGACTTGTCCTACGCAACTATCCCCTTCAGGAACCAAGATTGCATCACTTTGCATAACAAGCCAAATAAAATGTAACACATCGAAAGGTGTAATCATGGACATAGTGACTACAATTCCATAGATCCTTACTCATTTCAAGGCTAGACCGCTCGTCCCTTGGTAGAAGAAGAAAATATTAATGAGATAGCATGGACCAAGAGAAAGGGTGACCAGAATATTCCTAAGGAAACCATTTCACAAGGTAATGATGAGATGTTACATTTGCATAAACATACATAAGGGATAGTGCTTTGGTATAATCCCACCCCATAGTTCTGGAGCAGGAAAGAGATGCAAGTTGGGGTGATTATCCTGACAATGCCTCTAACCTCTCTGAAGACTGGGATGACTATTTTTCTACATAAGAAGATGACAATTTGATAAGGTTTAAAGGGAAAGGAGTTGGCTTCATCAAATGGAAGGGGGATGATGAACATTCATTGACTAAGCCAAACCAAGAAGATGTACTGATTACAGAAACCCACCCTCCTCCCCCAACACAATACACTAGAATACAAGAAGCAATTGATTCTGAAGGAGGGGACTATAATCAAAGAGATTTGATTTTAGAGTGGGATACAAAGATGGGGTGGCCTAACAATATTAAGGGATGCACAAATTTTTGTCTTGGACCCTTCAAGATCATAATGAATTCAATCAATGATTCTTACTACCTATCCACAATCGAAGGGAGGAAATGTCCATTACTAGTTAGTGGGCACCTCCTCAAACCCCATCATGGGGCAAAGACTTGACTTCACAGGTAAGTACAGGTAAGTTAGGCATTTG
>JZKD02S1522303.1:25167-37287 GCA_000966675.3 Picea glauca
ATCTCCCTCGCAGCTTCTGTCTGATCTGACGGTCCTGGTTCTTTCGGGAAATTTGGATGGGATCCAACGGTCACTGACTCTTCTTCCTTTTTCCTCTTTAAGCTCTTGCTGTGCATATTTTCGTCAAGGCTATTCCTCCTAAGCTTTTATCCTTCTTATCCTACTGTCTCTACTGTTTCCATTAATGACAACAATCATCACTGCATTCTATCCACTGAATTTGCCAACATCATAGATAAATATGGATCAATGAGTTGTCATTGATACATAATGAAGATGAATTCATTTGCATATGATGCATAGTTTGTTTGATGTAAAGATGACTCATTATTTTCTTGTCATGGTTGATAAGAAGTACAAATGGATGAACTCCAAAGTGGTCCCCTTATGGTGAAAGCCCTCACAAAAAGACACTTTGTGGTTGAGTTATGGTTGAGAGAACCCGTGCTTGTATGTGGAATAATGAGATGAATATCAGTGATTTTGTTGGTGAGACTATCCTAGATGGATAGTTCTTGTCATGCCATTTCTGGTGGTATGTGGAATGTCACATAACTCCTCACGGTTTGAGGGTTATGGCCCTACGAAGTTGAAGGACCCCATATGATGGCTTGAAGCCCCATAAGGTCAAAGAAGTCAAAGTGCTTGAGATGAAGAAATTATTGTTTAAATGATAAAGTGAAGTGACAAAATATAGAAGGATTATTTAAATATTAAAGTAAGGTGACAAAATCGAGGAATATTTAAATGACAAAGTAATTTAGAACTTTCTATTTATGGAAAGTGGTTAACCCTAAAATGAGGAAAATAGGTTAAGTGACCTAGAAATGGGTTAAGTGACCTAGAAGTGGGTTAAGTGATATAGAAGATGAAGAGTATAAATAAGAGGCTAGGGCCTCTTGTGAAGAACATATTTTTGGAAGAAATTTTTGGGAGTATCTCTTGTGTATCTTTTGTGTGTATCTCTTGAGCATGATTG
Source organism: Picea glauca (assembly GCA_000966675.3). Classification (NCBI taxonomy): domain Eukaryota; kingdom Viridiplantae; phylum Streptophyta; class Pinopsida; order Pinales; family Pinaceae; genus Picea; species Picea glauca. The sequence continues at coordinate 26,147 of JZKD02S1522303.1, forward strand.
AAGATCTATTCTGAGAAAGAGAGCGTGAGGAGGATCTCATGGACGCATCAAATTTTCGGCAATGTCTGAGATCTTGACAGAAAAAGTCTTGGATCTTCAAAAACCCTATTTTCTAAGGTATACACGGGTTGTAATGGACCAAGGCGTGTACATACGCAGGTTGTATTAGGACAGGGTGTGTATAGTGGATAAAATCATGTAGATTTGTGTTTGAAATGATGACTGGCTGTTGAAGACTGAAGTAGGTTCTAGACCTGCATTCTATGGGCTCAGATCTGTCACTAAGACTTTGGTATGGTTACATTATTGACTTGATGGATTCTATTGCTTGTTGTGTTGTGAATGCTTAGGGAATTCTTGGTATGGCTGCTATGATGTGATTTATGTTGGCTGATGGAGTGAGCAGTACTCTTGTGATTCAATGGTGATATGATTACTATGGTATACTAGTTTCTTATACATGATTGATTTAACATTCATATTGATTGGTTGTGGAGCATGAGTAGACTATTGGAGAGCTTAGATGTGTTGTGACTAGCTGTGGATCAGATTGGATAGTGAGAGATAGAAGAGAATGTGATTGCAGGTTGCAGATGATATGAGTATGTGAAGCAAATCAAAACCCTAGTTTCTCAAAAGTATACGCATGTTGCATTGTAGACTAGTTGCGTACATACGCGGGCTGTAGTGATCCAAGGCGCATACACACATGGGGTGCACTACTGACAGGTCGCGTACCTATGACAGATTGATATCTGTGGAGGATTGTTTCCTTATCTCAGTTGGTGTTGAGAATGTAAGTTTTGTCTTGCATATAGAGTTGGTGCTCTTGTAGAGTTATACTCTATTCAGTTGTTGTTGATAAACCCCAAGGATTGTAGTCCGTAATAAAAAGAAAATTGTACATACATCTTGTGTTCTTTGTGTTCCTTGTGGTGATGAATTATTGATGATATATGCTGTTGATATATGTTCACATCTAACTAGTTATAAATGACAACAATGAGTAATGAGTAAATGTTGAATACTAACTAATGAGTTTTGTGTAAGAGGGAAGTTTTTGAAAAAGATCCCCACACTCATTCACCCCCTCTCTAAGTGTGGTAAGTGTGTCCAACAATTTTTACCTAAGGTACTTCAGCATGTCTCCTTGGATCCCTGAAAAATTTCACAATCTGAAAAGTCCCAAAAAAGAAGTTATAGAGAAAATGTCAAGTTGACCTATTTGAAACTGATTTCAAGACCATTCTAAAACCCTAAATTCCATAGGGTATATCTCATAAGTTATAGAAAACCAAAGTATGAAATTTTTACCTAAGGTACTTCTATATGTCTCCTTGGATATCTAAAAATTTCACAGTTTTTAAAGTCCCAGAAATGAAGTTATAGAGAAAATGTCAATTTGACCTGTTTGAAATTGATTTCATAACCATTCAGAAACCCTAAATTCAAAAAGGTATATCTAAAAACGTATAGAGAACCAAAGTCTCAAATGTTTATCTGTGGTAATTTTGTATGTCTCCTCAGATCTCCAATATTTCAGAATCTAAAAGGTCCTAGAAAATAAGTTATAGCGAAAATGCCAAACTGACATGTTTGAAACTTATTTCAGGACTATTAACAAACCCTAACTTCCATAGGGAATATCTCAAAAATTATAGTGAACCAACATATAAAATTTTAACCACGTGTACCCATAGATCACACCTTCATCTTCTTAAAATTTCATGGTTTGAAACATCCCAGAAAATAGTTTATAGAGAAAATGCCAAACTACCTTGTTTGAAACTAATTTCAGGAGCATTCATGAACCCTAACTTCCATAGGGCATATCTTAGAAAATATAGCGAACTAATCTCTGAAACTTTGACCACATGTATCCAAAGATCTCAGCTTTGTATACTCAAAATTTCATAGTATGAAACATAACATAAATATGTTATTGTGAAAATGCCAAGCTAACCTGAAATTGATTTTGTATCTCTCCCATTTTGGAATCATATTCAATCTTTGCTCATCCACTTCTTCAAATGTTATTACATTTTTCATCCACACACTTTCTCTCAATGCTTTCTCTTTTTATACTTTATCATAACCCTTCATGAAGGGACATGTTAATTCAAAACTACATGGCACCCATTAATTAAATAATTAATTCCCCTTTTTTAATTTCACTTTTCGAAATACCATGGGAAAATACTATGGGATTCCAAACCCATGGGTTTGAAACCACCATTTCACTTTTTAATTTTTCACGTGCACCCTTTTTTTAATTAACTTGTAAACTTATATATAAATCAATCTTGGAAATGTTGTGTGTATTTGTAAAGCCATAATATGACATTAATGACAACATTAATCCTCTGACATCAATGACAATAATTCCAACAAACAAGGATGAAAGAATGGTGGGATGCCCTCTTCGTTTGTTATTTCTTTTTCTTATGATGATCAGACCAATTTTTCCATATATTTTTTCTTCACAAATGATATCTTGTTGTTTTTGGCCTTTTCCTCTTTGCCATCAAAATACAAGAATTCATGTTTGACCCTTGATTAATCTATAATGGCGCTTAAGATGTCTTGTCTTCTCTTTCCTATCCCTTGTCCATCATAGCCCATTGACCTTAACAATTTCAAACAATTCATCTGTTATGCTTTTCAAAATCATCAAAAGGTTCTTGAGAAATGTCTAAGGAAGATGAGCTTACCAAAGTTGTCTTGGTCATGATGTTGACTTAGACAATGGAAATGGAAGGTGGATTTACTTCTTGGTGCTCTTGGGTAACTTCTTATATATTTTCCAATTATTCTTCCTTCTCAATCAACTCTTGTTGCAGTTGATTCATCATCTGAGTGAGCCTATCCTCTTGCCATCTATCTAATTGAATGAACTTCTCTCTTATTTGTACAATATGAGCTTCGCTCATGTCCCAATTTTCCATAACCATAGTGAGGGGGTCTTAGCATTCATAGAATTGGTTCTTACAAATGGCAATAGTTTTTTCGAGGTCTCAAATTTCTTCTCCATCTTTTACATCCTCTAGTCATACATATAGGCCTTCTCCTTCAAGTTCATTTTCTCTTCTTGAAGTTGAGCATTGATGGCATGGAGGTATTCCAACCTTTCTTTGTTTGATTTACCCATGATGAGTCTAATTTCTCTTCAAATTACTAGTAGTTGTGTCATGGTCAAGGATTCAACTACTTTGATACCATATGATCCATAAATGAGGGACTCATATCCCACTCGCTTCACCAACATGGATACCTTGCGAAATTAAATATGTGTTCTCTATTCTCAAACTTGTATAGATATATCAATCTCTAGAATGGATACAAGGACTATATTCTTGATGTATCCTACACACAACAAATGGCTAACAAAGTCAATAATAATTAGAATTCTCAATTGGTTTCTCTATTGTTGTCACTAAGAAGACACACAAGGATTGGCTATGCTTCTTTGCTTCAAGGCTTGAGTTCTTTCATGTTTTCAATTCTCTATTATCAAGAGCCAATTAAATGACACACGCACCTACTCTGTTAGGAAAAAACTCCCTCATGGATTCAATCCCATTGTCAGTTCCTCCATTCACATTTGTCTTTTAAAAGAAGGCACATTCAGTTGGATACAAACATGAAGAAAGGTTAAATGGAGCGATAGAATGTTAAGTTCTTATAGTGAAAAAATGGATATATCTTAATAGTATTATGATCCTCCCATTGTCTATGTAATAATGTGTTAGCTCTATCCAAAATCTTATTAAACCCAGCAATACACTCGTAATTAACACCACAACAACAAAAGATGCATGGCTATAGTATCAATAATTAGTGAGGTGCTCCAGCATTATAAATCTTATTCCAACAACAAACACAATATGTTAATCCAAAAAATAAACATATCTATATATACCAAAACACTCAATCTCTGCTCAATGTCTAATAATGTTCCCAACCTTGAAACACATATGGCTCTATCCCAATTTAGTCTAATAGTCTTTATCAAAATTCTACCATATTTCTTTGTAGTGTTTCGGCAACCAAAAAATCAACTCAATAACCAATACATGTTCTTATCATTGACAAGTACATAGGATTCAAATTAGCTTTCGTCGACAATTAGAATACAATTCACAATTATTTCACAAGTTTCTTGTTCTTTTAATTGAACTCTAATACAACTTATACTCCATTAATTGAACATATATGGCACTTAGATATCACAAACTTGGGATGGAATGAATTTAACACATATTAGATGGTCATTTACTAAAACATGAAAAAGAAAATAATGAATTAAACTATATATATGAAATGGCTTAACCTTGATATGTCCAAAAGGAGACTCACAAAATTCCAAAAACGTGAGAATGAAAAGAGTTAAGAGAAGGTTACAATTCCATTGGTCATTCCCACAAGGTAAAATGTAATGCCTAGCTCTCTATCCAATGAAGATGCAAGCATCCATCCAATACTCACATGCCCAAGATACAGCTTGTTGGACCCCAGGGAATAGAAGGTAGCAAACCCACTGTGTGTATGGCATATATGGCATGTGTGTAACCTTGAGATGCAAGAAACAATCACTCACAAGCAATGTATGAATTGTATGGTCTTTACACATTCCCCTCATAGCCTTCAATGTTTTGTTGGTTATGAAAATCACTTCTTGGAGGGCATATAGCTTCAATGTTTAAGAGATTATAGGTGGTTTCATTTCTAATGCTTCAACATGCCTAGATTCCCTCAAACTTAATATGAAAAATTAAAAATTAAGTTAATTGATTGCAACAACTAGCTTCTAATCGCCATTAATATTTGAGTGCAACAAGAATCGATGGAGGTGATCTCAAAGTATTCATGGAAAATGAAATTTTGAGTAAAAATAATGTATTACAGTGGAATTTCTTCATTACAACCATCAATCCAATCACTATCATCATTTTAAACACAAATAAGTCACCAATAAATCAAGCCCAACAATTAACACAACCATTGATAAAATTTCATCACACAAAGACACAATTTTTACCCTATAAACCCAAATGAGAAAACCAACAATCAATTGTTGCTTAGTGCTCTTATTCTAGCAATCTCTAGTTACAATGTAGCTCATGGCTCTTTGTGCCTACACCCCTCTTCGTCCAAAATACGCTTTGAGAGTCAAGTTGCAAGGAGATATAGGTGATATGGGGGGGTAATGGGAAGGCCAACCGTAAAGTACCTGATAGTATTATGCAGAGAAAAAACAAAATTGTTATAACAATTATCAACAGAAAGAGAAAAATACATAGCACAATGACACATTTGATTCCATAGATGATACCTTTATTATATTTATAGCCAAGTTCACTTTCCTCTTTGAGGGGGAATCCTCCAACAGAGTAGATCTCAAGTACAAAATGGTTCTCAAGACAAAATTGTTTCATGATTTCTACTCATATTTATATTATTTCAATCTTATAGAGAAAATTCTAGAGGAATATTTTTATAGAAGCATAATCTTCAATTAATTATTCTTACATTAGACATGTTCACATTATTACATAGGCCTTATTTATTAATTTCGGCCTCTATTACATAGAAAACATATTATTCTTGTTGGAAATGTGGTTGTCATTGATGTCAACCCAAGAAGTTCAAAATCCCTGCAGATTGGTTGAAGAAAAAGAGCATGAAGGACATTGCAAATGCATGTAGAACCTCTGTGGATTGATATCCCTTGTCAAGTTGTTTTCAATGATAGGTGGCACACCACATGGATCCTCATGGTTGAGAAGATATTCTCCCTTTAATATGATCATGTGAATTTCAAACAAGAAGTTACATGTCGCCCCTAAAGTTAAATAAAGGAAGTGAAAATAAGAAGTTACAAGTTGGCCCTAAAATTAAATAAAGCAAGTGCAAACAAGAAGTTACAGGTTGGCCCTAAATCAAGAAAAGGAGTTACTTGAAATAGTATAAATACACATCAAAGAGCCTCTCATTTTATCAATACATCAATCAAGAATGTGATCTCTTAGTAACTCTAACGTAACGAATCTCAGGAAGCAAAGGAGCACGAAGGACAAATGTTTCGACGCTGTAAAAGGAGAAGGGTTTTTGAAAAACCCTAATTGAGTAGTCCTTCACTGGTTGAGTATACAATGTCCCGCGAGGCCCTCGTGGGTGTACCTAGCCTCCTCACACGAGGCCCCACTAGTTGCTCGATTCTGTCAAGTGAGGATATCTAGTATTACAGTTTTTGGCACATGATTTAAGGTGTATTATTGAATATCTTGGCACAATTTTTTATGTAGTTGTTGTACTCAATATAATGGTGATGGTTTGATAAATTGAATATTTTATATACATATGTAAGGGTGGAAGTAAGGGATAGGAAAAGGGGGTTGTAGCCTCCTTCCAGTTGGAGATAGAGAATACAAGGAGTTGGAGCTTCCTTCAGGTTGGAGCCTATAAAATAAGGGGTTGAAGCCTCCTTCCAATTAGAGATGGAGAATCTTGGAAGTTGTAGCTTCCTTTGAATGTAATCTTTTATTATATAAGAAAAACATTATGTGGATTTCCACGTAAATCTATTATGCATTGTGTATCTTTTCTTCTGCTCTTTATTGTATATTGGATATATTATTTGATTGAAAAGTAAAGCTGTAAAAAGTGATAAATTGTACTTTATATTGATTCAGCCCCCCTCTCAGTATCAACAATTGGTATTAGAGTAGGTTACATTTAGAACATTTTAATCACTAGAAGGAATATAGTGAGAAAAATGGAAGGTCACCTTCCAAATGGGATTCCACCATTTGATGGAGACAATTATGCATACTGGAGAAATAGAATGAAAACTTACTTGACAACTTTAGGAGTGGATATCTGGCTCTCAGTTTCTAGTGGCCTTAAAGTTCAAAAATTTTCTCCAACTGATCCAGATGAGAAGAAATTAATGAGATGTAATTAAAAGGAAAGGCATGTTATCTTGAGTGGATTGACGCCAACTATTTCCAACAAAGTGATGGATTTCATAATAGATAAAGAGGTTTGGGATAAACTTAAAAGTATTTATGAAGGTAATACAAAAGTCAAGAGGGTCAAGCTTCAATGACACAGAGCATAGTTTGAAAATATGAAAATGGATGAAAAGGAATATATTGCAACCTACTTACTCAGAGTAGATGAAGTTGTCAATGCCATCAGAGCATTAGGAGAAGAACTCGATGAATCCTTGGTTGTACAAAAGGTGTTGATATCACTTCCTTTGAGATATGATGCCAAGGTATCAACAATTGAAGAAAATATGTATTTGACCAAAATGACAATGGATGAATTACATGGGTCCCTCATAGCATATGAAATGAAAAAAGGTATAGAAAAAGAACAATCAAATAGAAAAGCATCCTTTAAAGAAATGAAATACAATGAACAAGGAACAAAAGGTAGAAGAAAGATCGGGAGATGATTCAGATAAAGAAATCTCAAGAGAGGAATCAGAAAATACAAAGGTAAGTTACCTTTCAAATGTTTCAATTGTGGTAGAATAGGAAACTATGATAAGAAATGTCATTTTGAAGAAAATAAAAGATTCCACAAGAAAAATAGCCTCTATTGCAAGGAGGACGATAATTCTTTGGATGAAAGCGATGGAGAATAAATGGATGTAAGAGAATTTTTCTTCATATCCCAAGAAACTCATAATGATGAACACAAAAATTCTAAAATATAAGAAATCAATTCTAAATAAGATTATGATGAATAAACAAGCTTTGACTCTTTCTGGGGTGGCAAATACATAACAGAAAGTGAACAAGAAGATGATAAGAATCTTGAAAAATTAAAGCAAGTTGAAAATGAAAATAACAATCTCAGAAAAAAAAAAATAGAGAGTTGAGAAATGAATTGGAAAATTGTGAAGAAGAGAATCATAAGCTTAAAAATACAATTAAAAACTTGAAGAAACAATTAAAAGATTATGAGAAATTAAAAGCAGAATTGGATCACACAAGAAAAGAGCTAATGTTGACAATGGAAAAGTTGGAAAATTTTGGAAGAAGTACTGAAAATCTAGACAAACTTATTATCAATCATAGATCACCTACCGATAAGACAGGACTTGGATATGATAACAGTTTAGTGACAATAAACACATATAAAGAGGACAATAAAGATGAAGGGAATTCTAGAATCTATGCAAATTCCTTAAGAAGTGCAATCAACAATCAAGAATAAATTGAAGAACAATAGGAACATGACAGAAGATCATAATTCAGAAGGGGTGAGACATCAAATAGGTCCTTTCCTACAAAGTATGAGAAAAATCAAGAGGGAGTTGAAGAATAGTAGGAACATGACACCTCCAGCTAGAACAGAAGATCAGAATTCATAAGGCATGAAACACCAAGAAGATCACTTCCTACCATGTATGAGAATATTTTTCTTGGTCATTGGTATACTTGTAGAAACTTTGACACAAGAAATTCACTGAAAAATCAATGCAAGAAACAACTATATGAGAAACATAAATGATTATGTATATCCAAGGGACGATCATGTAAACAATAGATTTGGAAATGCTTATGGATTTGTCAACAGAAATTACAATTCATTTGATCCACTAGTGGATCAAAATATTGTATGCTACAAATGAAATAATCTTGGTCACAAAGCATGAGATTGCACATATATGAAAGAAGATGCTCCTATCATAAAACCAGCTACAGTAATAAGGAAAGAGAATCCAAACAAGATTCTCAAATAGCATTGATTGTTGAAGATAAAGAAGAGATGAATGGTACATAGACAATCGGTTCTCAACACACATGACTCGGGACCAAAACAAATTCATCATCTTAAATAAAAGAAAAAGTGGCAATGTTCCATTCGGAGATGACTCCTCTGTCAAAATACTTGGAAAAGGTGTAGTAAATATTGGAAGTGAAAATGTAAAAGAAGAAAACATCCTACTAGTTGAATATATGAAGCATAATCTCCTTAGTGTTAGTAAAATATGTGATCAAGGATACAATCTTAAGTTTGACTCCCAAAGATGTGAAATCAGAGAAGAAGACTCAGGAAGATTGGTTTCAACAACAAGAATACCAAATAACATATACATCCTAGATAAAGAGAAGAAAAAGAAAGTTGAAATCACACAAAAGAGCTCCAAGGACCATAACAAATAAAGAAAGGATAAGAAGATATAAGAGGAAGGAGAAGTATTATTGAGTGTCGTGTTGTAACACCCTGTTTCCCTTAGCTTGTAAATATAACTGGACTGACCAAGAACTATGGAAAAATCATAAATGTGAATATGTGATGTAAATGGACCTTGAGGAAAAGGTCAATGAATGTGAATAACATTTTGAATTTATTGCAGGACTACTGAGAGGGGATGTGCAGAAAAGAGACCACGATGGCAGTGGAAGGCACCTGAAAAGGTGGCGTTAACTTCCACCAAGAATTAATACCATATTTGGACTCCACTGGCCTGGAGAACCAAAAAAGGCTTGCTGGCCCCGAATTTAATGTCTTGCAGGCTGGTAGGTGGATGGCTTAATAAGGGATGGGATGGTGAACCGCCCATCCGTAGAGCCGTCAGGCCTGATCAGCGCGAGGGTAATCGCGCCACACGCAACTTCGCAAGAGGATAAGGCGTGGGGTAGAAGCGATTGGGGGGGCAGACGCGAGGGGAACTCTAGCATTATGCAGAGTGAGTGATAGTAGAGAGGAAGGATTGCAACCTTCACTCCTGGTCACTGGAAAACAGAGACTCAGTCTCACAGCATCGTGGTCTCAGCTCGGGGGTGGCTAGTGGTAAATTCGCTGGGAATCGCTACGCCTACGGTTGGGTGGAAACGAGCACCCCTCTCAGCAGTTGCATAACCCCTGGTGTTATTTCTGATAAGTGTTTTACCTTTGGCATCTTGAAATATATGTATGTGTTTATTCTGATGATTATGCCCATAAGCTGTGAAACTGTGAATGATTTCATTATAAGAATGTCTGTATGGTATTTTGATCAATACTAGTAGTTGTCTATTTGTATGGAAGGACTATGTATGGCTTATGTCCTCGTGAATCATTATTTATATGCATACTGATCAAATTCAGACTTCACGTCTGGTTCACGGGAGAGAGACACCCTTATCTGCTTAAGATAGTACCCTGGGTAAACCTTCCCATAGAGATATCCTTCTCAAAAATCCCGTCAAGAACCTGGAAGGAGGACGTGAGGGTGCAAGGCCCTAAGAAATCCCTGATAGGTATTGAATCGATGGACGAGATCCCGTCGGGGGGTCTGTGGTCATTCACGACCATCATATAAGAAGAAGAAGCTGGAAGGATAAGTACTTCAACCTTGATAGGTGTTGATCAACGGACGAGATCCCGTCGAGAAATCTATGGTCACTCATGACCGTTAGATTCGGTAAGAGGAAGCTGGAAAGTTAAGGGCCTTAACTTTGATAGATGGTGAACGACGGACAAGATCCCATCGGGAAATCTATGATCACACACAACCATTAGATTGGTAGGAGAAAGTAGGGTGTTAAATGCCCTACTACTTAGTTTCTTTGTGACTTCATGGATAGCGAAGAAATCGGGACCGTAGATCCCCAAAGTCCATGAGAGTATCTGGACCATGGATCTCTCCACGTTTAGGAAGTCGTGGGAGAACTCACAAGTTAGGAATGTATCTGAGCCGTCAGATTTCGGCTAAAAAACCCAACAGTCGTTGGATCTGTCAGAAGATACTCGAGGGTTAACACCCCAGTGGATCGGGACTTTCCATTGTGGAAACCCCAAAATAGATTTGAGCCGTCCGATTGAAGAAGGCCCCGTGTGGAGGGATCACCCACTTCGGGAAATCGGGAATCGCAAAATCAGGATTCTTGTTGACAAGAGATCGGGACTTTCAATTGTGGAAACCCCGAAATAGATTTGAGTTGTCCGATTGACGGAGGCCATGTGTCGAGGGATCACCCATTTCGGGGAATCGCGAGATCGAGAGTCCTGGCGACAAGGGATCGGGACTTTCCATGGTGGAAACCCCGAAGCAGTTGTGGACCATTCGATCTAAGGAGGTGACGTGTTGAGAGATTTCCCGTTTCAAGAAATCGGGTATCAAGGATTCGGGAGTTCCG
>JZKD02S1522303.1:37297-55843 GCA_000966675.3 Picea glauca
AGTAAAAGCACATAATGTTTTCCATGTTTCATTATTGAAGAAATATGTACATGATGCTAATCATATAATTGACTGGTCTGTGATCTAGGTGGAACTAGAGGGAGAATTTCTACCAGAACCCCAATGCATACTGGACAGAAAGGAAACCCCGCTCCGGAACATAACCATTGCACAAGTCAAGGTGCAGTGGAAACATTTTGGCCCAGATGAGGCTACATGGGAAACGGAGGATGCCATGAGACAGGCATATCCGATTTTGCTTACTTCTGTACATGCAATTCATGTTAGTAGATAAGAACATTGAGGATGATGTTCCTTTTAAGGGGGAGGGAATTGTAACACCCTGTTTCCCCCAGTTTGTAAAAATAACTGGACTGGCCAAGAACTATGGCAAACTCATAAAGGTGAATAACCTTATGAATTTTATTGCAGGACTGCTGAGAGGGGATGTGCAGAAAAGAGACCACGATGGCAGTGGAAGGCACCTAAAAAGGTGTCGTTAACTTCCACTGATAATTAATACCATATTTGGACTCCACTGGCGTAGAGAACCAAAAGTGGCTCGCTGGCCCTGAATTAAATGCCTCGCAGACTGGTAGGTTGATGGCTCCTCAGGAATTAATGAGGGATGAGGAGGTGAACCGCCCATCCGTAGAGCCATCATGACTGGCCAGTGTGAGAGTAATCACGCCACACGCAACCTTGCAAGAGGATAAGGCCTGGGGTAGAAGCGATTGGGCGGGAGATGACGCGAGGGGAGAACTCTGGAAATATGCAGAGTGAGTGATAGCAGAGAGGAAGGATTGCAACCTTTGCTCCTGGTCACTGGAAAACAGAGACGCAGTCTCACAACATCGTGGTCTCAGCTCGGGGGTGGCTAGTGGTAAATCCNAGAACCATTGCACAGGTCAAGGTGCAGTGGAAACATTTTGGCCCAAATGAGGCTACATGGGAAATGGAGGATGCCATGAGACAGGCATATCTGATTTTGTTTACTTCTGTACATGTAATTCATGTTAGTAGATACGAACATCGAGGATGATGTTCCTTTTAAGGAGGAGGGAATTGTAACATCATGTTTCCCCCATCTTGTAAATATAACTGGACTGACCAAGAACTATGGAAAACTCATAAATGTGAATATGTGATGTAAATGGACCTTGAGGAAAAGGTCAATGAATGTGAATAACTTTTTGAATTTATTGCAGGACTACTGAGAGGGGATGTGCAGAAAAGAGACCACAATGGCGGTGGAAGGCACCTGAAAAGGTGGCGTTAACTTCCACCGAGAATTAATACCGTATTTGGACTCCACTAGCCCGGAGAACTAAAAGTGGCTCGCTGGCCCCGAATTTAATGTCTCGGAGGCTGGTAAGCGAATGGCCTAATAAGGGATGGGATGGTGAACCGCCCATCCATAGAGCCGTCAAGCCTGCTCAACACGAGGGTAATCGCGCCACATGCAACCTTGCAAGAGGATAAGATGTGGGGTAGAAGCGATTGGGGGGGCAGACGTGAGGGGAAATCTGGCATTATGCAGCGTGAGTGATAGCAGAGAGGAAGGATTACAACCTTCGCTCCTGGTCACTGGAAAACAGAGACGTAGTCTCACAGCATCGTGGTCTCAGCTCGGGGGTGGCTAGTGGTAAATCCACTGGGAGTCACTACGCCTATGGTTGGGTGGAAACGAGCACCCCTCTCAGTAGTTTCATAACCCCTGGTGTTATTTCTGATAAGTGTTTTGCCTTTGGCATCTTGAAATATATGTATGTGTTTATTCTGATGATTATGCCCATAAGCTGTGAAACTGTGAATGATTTCATTATAAGAATCTCTGTAGGGTATTTTGATCAATACTAGTAGTTGTCTATTTGTATGGAAGGACTACGTATGGCTTATGTCCTCATGAATCATTATTTATATGCGTACTGATCAAATTCAGACTTCACGTCTGGTTCACAGGAGAGAAACACCCTTATCTGCTTTAGATAGTACCCTGGGTAAACCTTGCCATAGAGATATCCTTCTCAAAAATCCCGTCAAGAACCTGGAAGGAGGACGTGAGGGTGCAAGTCCCTAAGAAATCCCTGATAGGTATTGAATCGACAGATGAGATCCCATCGGGGGGTCTGTGGTCACTCACGACCGTCAGATAAGAAGAAGAAGATGGAAGGATAAGTACTTCAACCTTGATAGGTGTTGATCGATGGACGAGATCCCATCGGGAAATCTATAGTCACTCATGACCATTAGATTCAGTAAGAGGAAGCTGGAAAGTTAAGGGCCTTAATTTTGATAGATGGTGAACGACGGACAAGATCCCATCAGGAAATCTACGGTCACACACGACCGTTAGATTGGTAGGAGAAAGTAGGGTGTTAAACACCCTACTACTTAATTTCTCTGTGACTTCATGGATAGTGAAGAAATCGGGACCGTAGATCCCCAAAGTCCATGAGAGTATCCCGACCGTGGATCTCTCCACGTTTAGGAAGTCGTGGGAGAACTCACAAGTTAGGAATGTATCTGAGCCGTCAGATTTCGGCTGAAAAACCCGACAGCTGTTGGATCTGTCAGAAGATACCCGAGGGTTAACACCCCAGTGGATCAGGACTTTCCATTATGGAAACCCCGAAATAGATTTGAGCCGTCTGATTGACGGAGGCCCCGTGTCGAAGGATCACCCACTTCGGGAAATCGAGAATCGTGAAATTGAGATTCCTGTTGACAAGAGATTGGGACTTTCCATTGTGGAAACCCCGAAATAGATTTGAGTCATCCGATTGACGGAGGCCACGTGTCGAGGGATCACCCATTTCAGGGAATCGCAAGATCGGGAGTCCTGGTGACAAGGGATCAGGACTTTCTGTGGTGGAAACCCTAGAGCAGTTGTGGACCGTCCGATCTAAGGAGGTGACGTGTTGAGAGATTACCCATTTCGGTAAATCGTGGATCGGGGATTCGAGAGTTCCGCTGACAAAAACTCAGACTCTTGCCTTGACAAATCCTGACTCATAATGTCGAGACGATAACATGTGGCTAAGTCCCGATGAACGGACAAGATTTCTTCAGGAAATCTCAAGGTATGTAACAACCATCCGATGTGAGGAAGAGAGCCTGGCTTTAAGCTGGGGCACGAATGTGCATAAGGGTAAGTAGTGAGTAAATCTGGATGGCCAGAGTCCACCCGCCCAGATCTACGGTTGAGGTTCCATTCTGGAGCCCCCTTACTATTGTGCCTTTAGCGGTCGGGGGGGGTGTCCAGAATTGGACGCGCAACTCTCGAACGGTCAAGATTAACTCATCATGATCAACGACGCTCAAGTGGATTCTGGACCCCCCTTGCCATTATGCCTTTAATGGGGGGGGGGGTCCGGAATAGTGTGGCATGTGAAGTGGGGCCCCCCTCATGTCATGTCGACTACCATGTCAAGTTTCCCTTTCTGCCACATGTATTCCACTTAACAGCGTGAAGGGGCCTGTTCTCATTGGCGGTTCTCTACCCCTGTTGGGATTTGTTCCTATTGGCCATTTGCCGACCCTATAGGGATTCGCCCTCGTTGGCTGGTCGCTAGCCCTGTCGGGGTTCGGCGGAGGTAGAGTCGAATGATTAGACATTGTTATAGCGCCGAGGCACGAAATACAAATCGGCACTGCGTTCAAATTGAACCGTGATCACGACCCGCGATCACATGGGAACAGAGAAGGAGAGAGAAAGAGCCAGCTTACACTGGGCCTCCATGGATATTTAGGGGTTCTAGTCGGGAAGAAGACCAGAAAAAATTGATTTAGGTAGTGGGTATGTTACACATGTGTTCAAGGGGAGTTTCCTAAAAAAAAAGTCACCCTTTATCATTGATGTCAAAGGGGGAGAGAAATATCAGGAGCGGGAAGATAGGGGGAGAGCATGATGACAGGGGGAGTATGGAGTATGAGTGTTGCCATCAATGACAAAGGGGGAATTTTTTGTAAATTTGGTTTTCATTGATGTTAACCCAAAAATAAGTTCAAAATCCCCACATATTGGTTGAAAAAAAAGAGCAAGAAAGACATTGCAAATGCATGTATAACCTCCATGGATTGATATTCCTTGTCAAGCCATTTCTAGCGATAGGTGGCACTCCACGTGGCTCCTCATAGTTGAGAAGATATGCTCCATTAAAGATGATCATGTGAATTCCAAACAAGAAGTTACAGGTCGGCCCTAAAGTTAAATAAAGAAAGTGAAAATAAGAAGTTTTAGTTCATCCCTAAAATTAAATAAAGCAAGTGAAAATAAGAAGTTACTTGTCGATGCTAAAGAAAGTAAAGGAGTTACTTGAAAAATTATAAATACACATCGAAGAGCCTCTCATTTGATCAAGTCATCAATCAAGAATGTGATCTCTTAGTAATTCTGACATAACGGATCAAAGGAAGCGAAGGAGCATGAAGGACGAAAGTTTCAGAGCTGTAGAAGGAGAAAGGTTTCTGAAAAACCCTAATTGAGCAATCCCTCATTAGTTGAGTATACAATGTCCCATGAGGCCCTCGTGGGTGTATCTAGCCTCATCATGTGATGCCCCACTAGTTTCAAGATATCCCAAGTAAGGATCAATGGTATTACAATTTTTTCCACATGATTTGAGGTGTATTCTTGAATATCTTGGCACGGGTTTTTATGCAGTTGTTGTACTCAGTCAGATGGTGATTTTTTGATAAGTTGATTCTTATATATAATGGTGGAAGTAAGGGGAAAGGAAAGGGGGTTGTAGCCTTCTTCCAGTTGGAGCTGGAGAATACAGGGAGTCAGAGCTTCCTTCAAGTTGGAGCCTGTAAAATAGGAGGTTGGAGCCTCCTTCCAGTTGGAGTTGGAGAATCTTGGAAGTTGTAGCTTACTTTGAATGTAATCTTCTATTATACAATAAACAAATTCCATGGATTTCCACGTAAATCTATTGTGCATTGTGTATCTCTTCTTCTTCTCTTTATTGTATATTGGATATATTATTTGATTGAAAAGGAATGTTGTAAAAAGTGATAAATTGTACTTGATATTGATTCAACCCCCTTCTTAGTATCAAAAATTCTATCTACTTGAGGGATTATGGAGGTTAGGACTCTAACATGTCCTCCCCCTTGAAAAAACAACATTGTCCTCAAGGCTTCAGATATGGAAATTGTTGTAGAATGGTAGTCGGCTCCCATGTGGAATCCTCTAGTTGGGTATCCTTCCACTGAAATAAAACTTCCTTGATTGTTCGTTGACAGAGACATCACTCACAGTGGTCCAAGATTGCTTGGAGTTGCAACCAAATGGATCCTTGTTTATCCAATTTAGGGAGACTATTTTGAGTCTAGCAATTGGCTCCAATCAATTTCTTCAAGCAAGAAACATGAAAAATGGGATGGATCTTAGAGTAACCGAGGAGATATAACTTGTAGGCCATAGGCCCCACATGATTGCGAATGGTATAAGGGCCATAAAACTTGGGAGCAATTTTTTGACAATGATTTGCTTTGAGGGATGTTTTTTTATAAGGTTGAAAATGAAGAAACACCTAGTCCCCTTTAGAAAATTGGCATTCTGAATGAACCTGATCAACCTTTGGCTTCATGTGATTTTGATCCATGACCAACTTCTCTTTGAGGGTACAAAGAATGGTAGCTCATATTGTAAGGATGTTGTCTATGTCCTAGACCTTGGAAACATCGGGTAGGTAGGAGAATACAGAAGGCAGATTTTGACCATAAATTGCTTCAAATGGAGACATGTGAGTGGAAACATCGTAAGATGTGTTGTACCACCATTCAACGATTGGTAACCATTGATTCCATTGATTTTTTCTATCATATGTGAAACACCTCAAATATGTTTCCAAGCACTTGTTTACCGCTTAAGTTTTACCATCAGTCTTAGGATGATAGGTAGAGATGAGATGCAATTAAGTTCCCTAGAGCTTAAAAAAATCTTTCCAAAAGTTGTTGGTGAAAGTTGGATCATGGTTGGAGACAATAAAGTGGATAATTCCATTAAGTTTGAAAATATTATCCATGAAAATTTAAGCCACAGTGGATTTTGACCATAAACTACTTCAAATGGAGACATGTGAGTGGCAACATCGTAAGATGTGTTGTACCACCATTCAATGATTGGTAACCATTGATTCCATTGAGTTTGTCTATCAGACATGAAACACCTCAAATATGTTTCCAAGGACTTGTTTACCGCTTAAGTTTAACCATTAGTCTAGGGATGATAGGTCGATATGAGATGCAATTGGGTTCCCTAGAGCTTAAACAAATCCTGCCAAAAGTTGTTGGTGAAAGTTGGATCACGGTTGGAGACAATAGAGTGGGGAATTCCATGAAGTTTGAAAATATTATCCATGAAAATTTAAGCCACGATGGATGTTGTGAATGGGTGTTAGAGGGAACAAATGAACATATTTGGAAGGTGTTCGACTATAGCCATGATGGTGGATTTATTGTCATATTTGGGTAAGTTGACAATGAATTCCATATAAATATCCATTCATATAGGTGGAATAGGGAGAGGTTGGAGTGTGCATGGAATTTTGACCTTTTATCCCTTATTGAGTTGAAAAGTATCACATTCAACCACAAAAGTGTGGATGTCTTGTTTCATGCCTTCTTAGAAAAAACAACATTTGATCCTTTCATATGTTTTATGAAAATTTGAATGCCTTGATGTTGATGAATCATGAAGTTCAGAGAGTCAAGTGGATTTAAGGTGAGACTATTTTCTTAAATGCATGCAACCTTTATAGTGAAGCTCCTCATTGTGCAGAGAGTATCCCAAAGATGCATGAGGATCTTGTTGCAATTGTTGGATTAAGCGAGACAATTTGAGATCTTGGAATCATTCCTAGAGAACTTCCTTTAACCAATTTGATACAATGAAGAAGAGTGAGAAGAGGGACCCTTCGTCTTCATATTTACGTGAAAGGGAATCAACGACCACATTTTCTTTTCGTTTCTTGTAAACGATCTCATAATCATAACCAAAACATTTTGTTTAACCACTTATGCTGCTATGGGGATGAAATTTGTTGTTCCAATACATATTTGAGGTTGTGATGATCCATTTTAATTTGGAAGAATTGCCCAAGCAAGTAAGGACACTAGAGATCCACTGCATGTATAATAGCCAACATTTCCTCTTCATAGGTGGATTTTCCCAAGTGTCTCTCAGATAGTTGTTTTCTAGTGAAATCCAAAGGTTCGCCATCTTGCATGAGAATTTCCTCAATTCCTTTTTCAGAAGCATCACATTCCATAATAACAGTCTTGGTGAAGTCGGGCAATTTCAGAATAGGAGTCATGCACATAGCCTCTTTCAAGGCTTGGAAGGATTGATCCATTGCTAGAGTCCAACCAAAAGCATCCCTTTTAAGGAGAGAAGTGAGGGGAGCTGCAATTTTTCCATAATTCTAAACAAACTTGCGATAATAGCCCATTAAACCCGAGAAACCTCTCAAAATTCTAAGAGTTTTAGGACGATGCCAATCCTTCATAACTTCTATTTTATTAGGATCCACATGTATACAATCCTTTCCAACAATATGGCTCGGGGTCTCTACTGCAGAAGCTTCAAAATATCATTTAGAATATTTGAGAAAGAGTTTGTGTTGAGACAGTAAGTGTAAGACTTGATCCACATGGGCCAGATGGGCTTGCCAAGTTTTACTCTATATGAGGATATAATAAAAAAAAACTAAAACAAAATTACGAAGGAAAGGATGAAAGACATGATTCATGATACTTTGAAAGGTGGAAAGTGCATTACATAGGCCGAAGGGAATGACCAAGAACTCATAATGTCCTTCATGAATTTGAAAGAACATTTTGGGAATATTAGCCTCTTTCATGCATATCTGGTGGTATATAGAACGTAGATCAAGTTTGGTAAAGTATTGAGCACCACTCAATTCATCCAAAAGGTCATCAATGATAGGAATGGGGAATTTGTATTTGATGGTAATTTTTTTGAGGGCACAAAAAATCAAGGCACATGTGCAATGTGCCTTCTTTCTTGAGTGCCATAACGATAGGAGAAGAATAAGGGATGGTACTAGGATGGATAACACTCACCGCTAGAAATTACTGAATAATTTTCTCAATTTCATTTTTTGGGGTAAAGGGGTGATGATAAGGGTGAACATTGGGAGGAAGAATTCTAGGGACAATGGGAATGGAATGATCATGGGCACCATGGGAAGGAGGAATCCCTTGGGGAATGTCAAAAATAGATTGGTGTTTGGAGAGGAGAGACTAGAAGTCAAGATGAATAGTAGGTGAGGGGGTATCAACTACTTGAATGGTTTGGAATTGTGCAATAATACCATAATGACCTTTTTTTAGTATCTTTTCCATTCGGTGGGAACTGATGATCTCTGGGGAGCCTGTCACGATGCCTTTGAACTAATATTATTATCTATCCTATTGGAATTCCATGGTCAATTCCTTAAAATCCACGGTGATGGGGCCTAGTGTGTGTAACCACTCAGTACCTAGCACAATGTCACAACCTCCCATGTTAATAGAAAACATATGAGATTTCAAGTGGTACTGACCAATTTGTAGGTGCAAATTTTCATAATGCCCTCCACATATCATGGAACCGCCATTAGCAATCATGATTTGAAAATTGTTGATTGCATAGATATAGCACATGGTCTCTTGGGAAATGTGACGATGAATAAAATTATGGGTTTTTCCACTATCAACTAGGATAATGAATTTCATATGCTTAATGTAACCAATTAACTTAAGAGTTTGGGGAGTAGAGAGACTAGTGAGGGAATTCAGTGAGATAAGCAATTCAAATTCTAGTGGATCAGAGGGTGGTGTATGATCAACTGCTCTGAGGAGCTATTTAGAATGGGAAACAACGACATCCTCTTCAGAAATGTCCTCAGAAATGGCCATAAAAATATTTTTCTTCTTACACTTGTGCCTTGTTATCATGCAACTTGTACTTGTCCAAAGCCCAAGACAAGTAGGGGAAATTGGCATAACTACATGATAACCTATCATTGTCACCTTAATAGGAAATCCCCATGTTTTATGGATAGGTAGGGTTTATCCCAGGGGAGGCATCCCTAGTAACCTAAAGGGATGGAAAGCTAAGGTTATGATCAATTTTATCCCCTCTCTCACTGGTTACCAAAGTCACAAGGCCAATGTTTGAGAAATTGAGGCAAATGAAGAGTAATTTGTGTACTTTCCTAGAAAAATAAAAACATAGCATATATATGGAAATTTCAAGTACAAAAATGATAGTAAAGCCTTAAAATACGATAGGCCATGTGAATATAAGCTATATGATATGAAATTGTAGCAAAGTGAAAGTTTACAACAACAAATAGTATTTTTTAACAACTGCAAGAAATATGCCTCGGAATTGCTTGAAAATTAATAAAAACTTAGCATTTATCACATTGATTGATTATCAATTGTCACAATCAAATTCTAGTAGGTTTAGCTAGCAAATTTAACTTAGTTATGCAACAACTAGCAGTAGTTAAGGTGGTTGTAGTAGTGTTTTGCAACAACAACCACTAAGTTAGTGTTTTAAGCTAAGTTAGGGTTAGGAGATGTTAGTATAAGCTTCTAAGAAGAGAGTATGAAAGTTTTTTTGATCACATGCATCCACAAGAGCATATAAATCAGTTCTTCTTGGGCTTATGGAATCAATTACATCAACAACTTATCTTGGAGAAAATTGACAATGATAATATTGATCAAATGACCAAGAGATAAATTCTAGAAGTGTTGGCACTTCAAGGCTTCTAGCATTCAAGTCTTAAATATGGATTCCACTAGAGCATAAGCACTTTTAGGCCCTAGTGTGACCCTCTCTCCTTGAACTATTGAAATATATTAAGCAACTAGAATGAGGTTACTAAAGTGCTAGCACTTTAGGGATTTAGAAGCCTATCCTAGACAAAATATCCTTAACAATTCAACAAGTAGAAAGGCTAGAGAGAGAAATAATCACTTTATGTTTCTCTCCCAGGGTTTAAGCAAGTAATTTCATAATCTACAATATGAAACAACTAAAATCACCACAAGAATTTATTACATGAACAAAAATGAAGAAAATTTACTTACTTCACCAAGAATAACCAAGCAAAACCCTAGTTGAAAACTTTTCACCACAAAATTTTCCAAAATACATCACCAAAAAGCTTCTCCAAGAGGTGCGCACTAGTAATTTCAGCCAATGTTTCCACTAGGGTGAAAATTTCAGACTGAAAGTGCTCTTGTGTGGAAGTGTTATGATGATAAAATGATTTAGGCTAGCCATATTTATATGGGAAATACTATCCCTATTAATAAAAATTTGTGTTGTTTTACTAATCTGAGCCTACTTCTTAATTTGCTCATTAAAATTAAAATAAATTCATTTTTTACAAAATGACCCTCAAAAGGGTGACGTCATGCCCTTCTAGGGTGGCGTTGAACCCGTAAGTGTGACACTAGGCTGGGTAAGGTGCAACGTTTGGCCTCTAAAAACCATAGATCATGCCACTCCTTCCAAAACATCTCATCACAATCCTCCTCCATCAAACCCTAGCATGCTCCATGATGTCAAGAGTTAGGTAGGTGACGTCCAAGCCTCCAAAGGCCAACATCCTAGCGAGAGAAGGTGAGGGATCATCATCCAGCAATGCAAGAGTGCCTCCCAAAGAAATGACCTCCTCCTTTGATTTGAAACTGGTGATCACAAGCTATCCCTAGACATGGGGTCTTTGCATCCATCCTTGGGATCCAAAGCCCTCATGAAGGTCTAAATGAAGTCATCTCCTCATGAATACTTGTCCACCAAGCAAGGTCCTATAAAGAAAAACATGTAAACCCTCCAACGGTCCATAAGACACAAGAATCATGCCAAGTAAGCCACACCTAATAATCAAACAACGCGAACATGTGCATCAAACCCCCCTTTTCAAACTAAAAAAGTTCTCAAAGATGTTATACAATTTGTCAAATTTAGGTGTGGGAGGGGTGTCAAGGCATCCTATTTGGTCATTCAATCCTCAAGTCAATGGTGTTTCCTAAGAGAAACCTATATAATTCATGTGTGAGTGTGAAGTGGAGTGGGGTAAAACTTTTGGGCATGGGGTTCATGACATACAAGGGTTCGTATTATTTCATTTATGGGTGCCTTTGTAGATGGTGTGTTGCACCTTCGTTTTTAATGCATCATTTTTCCAAGCCCATTTATTTTCCACTAATTAATTAAAGTCCAAAACAATTGGCTACTACAATTGAGTAACATAAGAATTGAAAGGAGTACCACAATGTCACTTGAAGCTAGAGGTACAAAGAGTTCCATATGCATGGAAAGAAAGGGACATTGCATGTGTGTACACATCTCAACAAGTGGGACATCTATATAATGTGAAATTTCTTTTGCAGGTCTTCAATTATTTTAAGAGAAACATTTCATTGTTCACAATACCTCTTTGGGTGAGCATCTAGAAGGTTATGATTTTGGATTTTCTCTTTTTCCAGCTACATTCCCTCTGGGCCTTCAGCCCCTTCTTCCCATGAAATGAGGTATAATCCCTTCTTGGGTCAGTGCACCCAAACATCCCAAAAGATGAGGAAATGGAATGGAAAGAGAATGGAAAGTGATAAGTATGATTGAGAATGAACAGTGACTCTTCAAGGGACCCCCAGTAGCACCCCATCCCCAAGGGTGACCAACTTACTAGGATGAAATGACACCCACCAAGGTTAAATAAGGAAAATAGTATAATTTCCAAGAAAATGTTATGTAATCAAGAAAGAATTGTTTGCAACATGTTCAAATGGTTCAATTATTAGAGTGACACTTACCATGATACCATACTTATTACCTCATGAAGAAAGATCGTTAGGGACCTAACCTCCCTAACCCCTCACGTAGTTAGAATAATATATCTCCATGTAATAAAGGTCAATATTAATAAGGCCTAGCAATAAGGAAGAATAAGTCAAATGTAAGAAGACCTAATAGAAGCTTCTTCTTCTAGAAGGATCTTCCTCTAGATTGTTCTTTTGAATAGACATATTTAGTATAAATAGGAGTAGAGGGTATGAGAAGTGTTTTCTTGGATATTATTGTAATAGAGTTATGCTCTGCTGGAGGTTTCCCCATCAAAGAGGCAAGTGAACATTGCTATCATTAATCAAGGTGCTCTTTCTGGTGTTATTCTAGTATTATTATGGTATTGTTCTTGTTATATCATTTTGTTCTGCCATTTCTAGCTAAAATATTTATGTTCTGCATACTATTTTATATTTGGAATACTACAAGTGGTATCAGAGCACTATCCTTGGTAGAAAATTGTGGGTTAATTTTTTTTTCAGGGTAGAGATGTATTCTCGTGTCTTAAAGCTATAGAGATATGTTGTTACATGCATAAACCCATGGCCAGGGAGTCATACACGCAGGAAATACAAGTGGTACTCAAGCACACATTTGTTGGCCACCCTTGTAACCCCTATTGGTACCCCTTCGAGTGGTAGCACATCAGACGACACCTGTATATGGATTGTCCTAGATCTCCTGAAGCCCTCCATAGACAAATCAATTGACTGCTATAGTTCCACCGAGAACAACACTCGGGAAGATACTCTTTAGTACCTGGGAAGTCAGGTAGTAGGGCTAATGGCACGGTCTAGCCTCTTTAGTTGGTTCCCTGAGATATTGGGTTGAGTACTACTGTTGGACCTCGCACGTATATCAGAGAGTTATAGCACAGGGAAAACCCTTTTCTGTAGACACCATACATACCCTAACCCTTGGGCATTTCAACACTGTAGTATTCTTTAGATCGGAGTATAACTCCGCAAGAGTTAAAAAAAAAATGGATTTTGTTGGCACCATTATTTGAGACCTATCCCATTGGATTCCTCTCTTGTCCCTTATCGCAGTAATACCTATCATTTTTTAGAAAATAAAAAATAAAAAAATTACCGTGGACCCAACCCCCTTCCAACACCCTTATTTGGGCCTTACCCCATTGGATTCCCCTCATCTCCCTGATCATCATGATAAACTTCACCCATAACCCATTTTTCGTGTGGTCCCACCCGTCCCTTTTTGTTTTCCCTCTTTATCATGGCCCACACCTGTAGCCAAGACTTGGAAGCTCGCTTCAATTCCTTGTACTCTAATTTCATAGAGACCCAACAAGAAATGAGGCATCTCAATGCCAATTTTTCCACCATCAATAAAAACATGCATTCCTCCATCGACGCCAAAATGAAAACCATCAAACATGACCTCACTACCCAGCTTGAATCCTTCACTACCCATCTTGCATCCTTCACTACAATGATTTGTGCCACGCTGAATATCCCTGCAGATCTTCCCTCCTTTGACCCACTTTTGCAATCCGAAGATGAAACTTCCTCTGATTCCCCATCACTTTCAATGTGACCTACGCTTTCCACATGTGGATGTGACCAAATTTGATGGCTTGGATCCCATTGGTTAGGTAACTCAAATGGAACATTATTTCTCTTTGTATGGCATTACAGATGAGTTGGAAAAACTCTGGTATGGTGTTCTCCATCTAGATCAAGATTGTTGTCAATGGTGGCAATGGAGAAAAAATTCCCACCAAGGGTATGTGGCTTGGACACAATTTGTGGCAGAGATTTATTAACTCTTTGACACTGACACCAACCATTTAGGTTGTTTGATAAAGTTGAAACAATCTGGCACAGTGGAAGACTTTATAGCCACTTTTGAACAATTGGATTTTCATACAAAGGGCATGTCTAATGCTTTTTTTCCAAGAATGTTTTATCAGTGGCCTCAAGGATGAGATTTGTTCCCATCTCCTAATGGTTCGGCCTTAGAGTTGGGTGGAAGCTACTAAAAGAGCTAAGGAAGCACAACAGGTTGTCTCTTCTCAAACCTAAAAACCCTCCTTTATTCCTTAGACTAAACTAGTCACTCCAACTCCTCCTTCTACTCCACTAAAGATCCAAAAATTGACCAGGGTAGAAATGGTTAAACGCCAAGTCAAATTCCTTTGTTATAATTGTGATAACAAATATTTTCCTCGGCACAAGTGTAAGGAAAAAAATATTTTTATGGCCATATCTAAGGATATTTCAGAAGACGATGTTGAGGCCCCCCTATGGCTGAGTCACTTGAACCCACTGACATGACCCCACCCTCAGACCCTCCCAAATTCGAACCGGTCATTTCCATGAATGCTCTCACTGGGTTCTCTTTTCCCCAAACCCTCAAGTTAATTGGTTACATTAAGCATCGGAAGGTCATCATCCTTGTTGATAGTGGAATCACCCATAATTTTATTCATCGCTGCATTGCCCAAGAAACTAATTGTTATATATGTGTCATCAATAATTTTCAAATCATGATTGCCAATGGTGGGTACATGAAATGTGGGGGGAATTGTGAAAATGTGTGTCTCAAAATTGGTCAGTACCACATGAAATCTCATATGTTTGCTATCGAGATTGGCAGTTGTGACATTGTGTTGGGTGCATAATGGCTAAGGACTTTGGGTCCCATTCTCATGGATTTCAAGGAATTAACCATGAAATTCCACCAGGAGGGCCAACAATATAAGTTCCAAGGAATCACCATCTATTCCCTGGAGATCATCAGTTCCCATTTCATGGGAAAGCTACTCAAAAAAGGTCATTATGGAATTATTGCACAACTCCATGCCATTCAAGCCATTGAGACACCCTCTGTGTCCCCGGACCTCCAATCCATCCTCTCCAAACATCAATTGGTTTTTTCCACTCCTCAAGGACTTCCTCCTTCCCGTGGTGTTCATGATCATTCCATTCCCCTTGTCCCTGGCATCCTTCCTCCCAATGTACGTCCCTATCATCATCCTGTTTCCCAGAAAAATGAAATGGATAAAATTGTTCAAGAATTGCTCACCGCAGGTGTTATCTGTCCTAGTAAGTCCCTAATCTTGTCTTTTGGTCATGGTCCTTAATAAACAAGGTTCTTTGTGCATGTTTCCTGACTTCTGCACCCTAAACAAACTCACCATCAAAGACAAATTTCCCATTCCTGTCATTGATGACCTCTTAGATGAATTGAGTGGTGCCCATTTCTTTACTAAACTTGATCTTCATTCTGGCTACCACTAGATACGTATGAACGAGGAAGACATTCCTATGACTGCATTTCGAACTCATGAGGGCCACTGTGATTTTTTGGTCATGCCCTTTGGCTTATGTAATGCTCCCTCCACTTTCCAAAGCCTCATGAATCATGTCTTCTATCATTTTCTCCCTCATTTGGTATTAGTTTTCTTTGATGATATCATCATCTATAGTAAAACCTGGACAACCCATCTTGCTCATGTGGATCGAGTTCTACATCTACTCTCTCAGCACCAACTTTTCCTCAAACAATCTAAATGTTCTTTTGGAGCCTCAGAAGTCGAGTACTTGGGTCATATTGTTGGCAAGGCAGGTGTTAGGGTGGCTCCTAAAAGGATTGAAGCTATGCAGGATTGGCCTAACCCAAAGACTCTCAAAATCTTGCGTGGATTTTCGGGTTTAACAGACTATTATCGCAATTTTTTTAAGAATTATGGAAATATTGTGGCACCTCTCACTGCTCTCCTTAAAAATAATTATTTCACTTGGACTCTCGTAGTTGATCAGGCCTTTCAAACCTTGAAGGTGGCCATGTGCACCACTACAGTCCTAGCCCTTCCTAATTTCACAAAGACCTTTGTCTTGGAATGTGATGCTTCCAGGAGAGGAATTGGAGCAGTCATTATGCAAGATGGTCGGCCTTTGGCCTTTACCAGCAAACAATTGTCAGAGTGACATTTGGGAAAATCAATCTATGAAAAGGAAATTTTGGCTATTTTGGATGCAGTGGATCTTTAGTGCCCTTATCTATTGGGGAAGCGCTTCCAAATTAAGACAGATCATCAAGCCCTCAAGTATTTTTGGGAACAACGCCCTTCCTCCCCGGAGCAACAAAAATGGGTGACTAAAATCTTTGGATATGATTATGAGATCGTTTACAAGACAAGCAAAGACAATGTGGTTTTTGATGCACTTTCAAGAAAATATGAAGATGAAGGGTCCCGTTTTTCCTCTCTCCTTCATTGTACCATATTGGCTCCAAGTTGTTCACCAGGAATGGCTACACGATCCCAAAATTTTGCATTTGATCCAACAATTGCATGCCAATTCTCAAGTTTCTCCAGGGTACTCTTGGCACAATGATGAGCTTCTCTACAAAGGACGTTTGTATTTAAGTAAACAATCACAACTTAAATCCACAATACTTTATGAGCTTCATGCTACACCCACATCTGGGAACTCAGGGTTTACCAAACCTATGACTGGGTCAAACATTCTTTTTTTGGGGATGGTATGAAACAGGACGTTCATAATTTTGTTGCGGAATGTGATGTTTGTCAATGCAACAAGGGAGAAACAATCAAAGCTCCTGACACACTACAACCGCTTCCCATTCCACCTGTTATTTGGAGGGATTTCTCTATGGATTTTATTGTGGGCTTACCTAAATTAAGCAATAAATCAATCATCATGGTGGTATTTGATCATCTTATAAAGTATGCTCATTTATATGCTCTTCAACACCCATTTATAGCTGCCATTTTTGGCCCAACGTTTCATAGATCAGGTCTTCAAGCTTCATGGCATGCCTCATTCTATTATTTCTGATCGAGACTCCACTTTCACCATCATTTATGGGAAGAATTGTTCAGACTACAAGGCACCCAATTGAATCTCATCATAGCTTATCATCCCTAGAATGATCGCCAAATTGAAGTTTCCAACAAGTGTTTGGAAACATATTTGAGGTGTTTTGCATCGGAAAGGAAAAATCAGTGGGCTCAATGGTTACCACTAGCTTAATGGTGGTACAACACTTACCATACAACTACCCACATGACTCCTTTTAAAGTAGTATATGTACAAAATAAACCTTCATTTCTCTCATACCTATCAGGTGTCTCGAAGGTCCAGGCGGTTGACCAAACGCTT
Organism: Picea glauca; assembly: GCA_000966675.3. Classification (NCBI taxonomy): domain Eukaryota; kingdom Viridiplantae; phylum Streptophyta; class Pinopsida; order Pinales; family Pinaceae; genus Picea; species Picea glauca. Next base: position 54,329 of record JZKD02S1522303.1, read on the forward strand.
ACAGTTTGAGAGGTTATTCTCCATACCCTAAAAGAAAATTTGGTCATGGCCCAGAAACACATGAAGCAACAAGAAGATAAAGGTCGCTCTGAACATCAATTTGCAGAAGAAGACCAGGTGTTTCTTCTCCTACAACCTTATAATAAAACTTCCCTCAATGATTCAGGTGGATATCAGTGGCCACCCACCTTGTCCGATTGGCTCAAAACAGTTTTCTAGCAATTTTGACAATTTACTATTTTTAGTAGTTTTTAACTTCCGGGGCCATTTTGAGGGCCTAAATGAAGTTTTTTTGGGATCGAACCAACTCAATGATATACAAAAGAATGATTGATGCCTTAAAATGAATCTCCTCAATGATACCTTTCCAACGGGATATCATACGCCTAAAACGGAGATCGTATGCAAAAGTTACAACCGCGGGAAGTTAATGTACTAACTTACCCAAACGGGGTCCACATGAATTTTGGCGCTTCATCTCCTACAGTTAGGTTTTTGGATGTCTAGGGTTTTTTGAATTCCTGTTTATTGTAAAAAGGCCTTTAGAGCCTCATTGTAATCATCTTCTTGCAAATGTGAGTAGCTGTCACATCTCTTCTTAGAGATAAGCTACCACCACTCTAGCGAGTCTTTCACTTTGTATTTTTACAGTCTCTGTACATTTCTTTCATTTATAGAAATCGTGTATTACTGTATATCTATGTTTATGGTTTCATCTCTAATACATTTCTGTTATATTATTGAATATCTGCAATATCTTTGTGCATTTCTTTATTATATCTCCACTCTCATTTCGTGCTGAAAATAATCTGGATCACTCAAGGATGACCATTGTCAAAAAATGGTGCCCAAATTTTATGGTCCTTATACCATTCTCAAGCATGTGGGATAGGTGTCTTATCAGTTAGCTTTGCCAGTCATTCTAAGCTCCATCATGTTTTTCATGTCTCCTTCTTAAATAAGGTGATTGGTGTTATCACTCCAGGGAACTACTTAGGGTTGTAAGCTAAGTATGCCTGGTAACTTAAGAATTGAATACTTTTCAGTAGGTGGATCAATGGGATACCAAGAAGGCACAATGAAGAGATTTACTTATCAAAATATCTTAATGAACCAGTGCTTTTAGAAACTGTCAATCAGATGCAATATAACAAGAAAGGTATGAAGAATACTATTCAGATAACCAAATACATGTGGAATGCAGGGTCAGATAACCAAGTACATTGGAATGCAGGGTCATACTAAACAGCAAAGGATTCTTTCATTCAAGTTCATGAGCATAAAGCTGAACTAAACTTAAATAAAATACAGAATAGAAAGATGTATGAAAAGTTTGATGACAGAAGCAAAAGAAGATTGTGATTGTATTAGGATAAGCAATCAGTACATAGGCCAAATTCTCTCCAGAATCGAACCCCCTCTTCTTCAAATGTTCCTGGCTTTATAGCCTCTACATACAGTTTCCAGATCCTAGAAAACTGGATCTGCTATACTAAAAATAGAAAGTCAATATTA
>JZKD02S1522303.1:55853-89652 GCA_000966675.3 Picea glauca
GTCATTGGTTTTATGAAGTACTAATCCACTGCAAGCACGTTCTAGTCTTCTTTTTTTTGTCTCGCAAACAGGTGCATCGTCAGTGGTCTTATCTCTTTGACTATCTCTCTTGGGCGGCAATCTGTGGAAGGGGTTTTCCTTGACTTGGCCTTTACCTTTAGCCCTTCACTAAACCAGATTTCCTTAGGGACGTCTCCCTTGGACTTTCCCTCCTAAATAGAAAGAGCTCCCCATCGAGGTGACAGTGGGTGGGGAAGCTCCTATTACGCCGGTTTCAAGCCCTGACTCAAGCCCTTGGACCTATCCTACAAACCGTGCGATAACAGAAAAGAAGTAGTAGGCCAACTGTGATGATGAACAACAGGCTGGTGGACAATCTCTTGCCAACCATCATTGGCGGGTGGTTTTGGTCGCATTGATACATGAGGAGGGACTGGGATACCAGAAAATTTTTTATGTGATTGGAAGGGATATCTTTCAGGTCGGGGCTAGAGGATCCCTTAGCCTACTAGGTTGAAGAACCCATCCTGGAAAAGATGGTTCAATTCCTGGGGATCAACGTCAAAATGTATGGAAAATCAAGGTCTTCTATGAACCCTCTGCCAATTTCCCCTGCCTCTATTACCTCTTCCATTACTGCCTCTACTGAAAAAGCTCATCCTAAAGCAATGTTCCAATTAGTTATGAAAACTCTTGACAGTCCATGCATCAACCCTACCTAAATAAAATCAAAGGTTGGCTCTATCATCCTCAACAGAATCACATGCAAGCAATACATTCATCATATTACTCAAATCAATAATTAATTGTTATTTAATAGGGAATGATAAGGTTATTTGGAAGATGAGGGGTTGATAATGAACGAAAAGTGGTAGCATGGACGGGAACCACCAGCGGGTACTGTTCAAGCAAACACAGATGCAACTTCCATATAAAAACAATACATCCATTTCCAATTTTCAAACACTAGTCACTTCCTTTTCCTTTTTATTATTTCTTTTGAAATTCCATTTACAATAACGAAACAGGGATTTAAAAATGAATCTGGGAATATGGTGAGCTTGTAAGGAGCGAAAAAGTGGTATAATGAATAGGAAATGAGATGGACATTGTTCCATTAAATAAAATTACATTTGTTCTTTAAAATGACATACCCTTAATTCCCAACAAAGCATTTTAAATTGTAGTCAATCCCAAAGTTAAAACACAAAAAATTCTATATCAAACCCAAAACATAACTCAAGGACTGTCAAACTCAGCGATTGTATTTCCTATCATTTCTTCATTCATGTTTGATCGAACAACAACACAATTTATATACAGACTGTCCATAATTCCAACTGTCAATGATCATATACAGAGCGCTTAGAGCAAACATGAGGAGGCTGAGAAGAAGAACATTTCATCAAACTTAATCACTTACATCAACCAAATTCAATTGTTGCACAATGGAATAGGTTCGAGACCCTTTATTCTATTAGCTGGTTTCTAGACCCACTGTACAATTTAGTTCTTTTATTTGCAGAGTTCTTTTAATATGATGGAATATCAACAAAATCATTTCCATTAATTAAAATATACCACATCAAGCATGCAATGGAGTGTAACAAGGCCAACAAATATTCAACATACGAGGCCAATATCTACTTCTAGTATTTGCTATGTGATAGGCCAAGTTCAAACCCTGACGTTCTTTTCTTTTATTCACTATACAATCTTCAAAACGACCAAAACTCCTGTAGGTAATCAGCCAATGGACCAAGGAGATATGCAAGTAACAAATATTTTCTCTATCGGATTAACACATAACCAATTCACAATCCAACTTCAAGTTTGCAATAGCCACGAAAAAAGAAAGCGGGATATGAACAGCCCAGTGACTGAGACAACTTTGCAGGTGGGGTTTATAAGATGAAACCAAAATCCCCAACAAGGTTTAGCATAGTCATTTCCAAGGTGGCGGCCATGTAGAACCGACCTTTCATATATACAAACTGTGAAACGACATCTCGAGAGGGAAAAAACTTCTCATGAGTAGAGAAGGAGGTAACAATACTCCATTAAAGGAACCCAGAACCGACTATTTCTTTTGTTTGCATAACTCTATCAACAACAAGGAGCATTAAAACAAATTCAAACTTGAAAAATTCGAAATGCCAACCAATATCATTTGCACAGACAGAATACACATTAAACCACCATATCTTTCATAAAGCAAGCACTCTACATATGAATTCTAAGAGCCAACCTAGATATTTTATTCATAGCGAGGTTAGAATGATGAATGGAAGGGCGAGAGTGACCATACATGTGAGGAAAACGCCGAAAAGAACCAAATACCACCATTATTCTCCCAACAGCCGAGCAAAATAGAGGAAACTAACCAGAGCAACCAAAATGTGCGACAAGGTGAGGGTGTTGAGCTCAAGATGGGGTAAGAACGCCATGCAGTAAATGAACGTCGCTTCTCCACCCACTCATTAGTTTCCATCAACCATAGCTAGGGTGGAGTGGATCCAAAATTTATCATTTGCATTAATCAACCATATTCAAATCCAACATGTCACTTCCACTTTGCCAATTTGAAATGAAAGCCCTCTTATCCATAGTTTAATACCAGTGGCATAATATAACATGTTCCATATTCATTTCTAACAAATTCCCACTTGCAAGGATTGAATTGACCTCAAGACAATTTCATAAACCATAACTATTGTCCACCAAACATAACTAATACCATGAACACAATATGACATAAGCGCAATATGTTATAACCAATGTATGTGTGATTTGAAGCTCAAATTTTAACCATATGCCAAAGTAGATGTATAGTAGTCATAACCAAAGTGCTTGTCATTTCAAACCTTCTTTTGACTTTTAAATTTCCAACCCTTATTATCATTGATTACATGTGAAAACTTGTTCAAACTTCTGTGTTTTTCTCAAACTGTAGAATTGTTTCGTAAATTTGTCATGAGCGCAATTTAGAGAAGCGTTTTCTTTTTTACAATGATGTAAACAAGGTGGTCCCACTTATCTAGTATATTATTAATATGTATGTATATAAATAAGAAGGCATTGCAACCAATTTGCATGCAGGTACCCTACATTGCGCTTTTGGGTGTCAAAAAACTGGTGACTCTACAGGGAAATATGTTTCTAATAGATTCATAACTCGATATATTTGGTTTCACATACCAGTAGAAGTAGATGATATAAAAACTGTTGAAAAGCATAGTTATGCAATAGGGGGGAAAATATGGTTTAAGGGAAATAATGAGATGGTATTTTGGTAATAACTTATGGAAAGTCTTATGTATGAGGGGGGTTGGTCCTATATGCATAACATTCAATCAATATGTAACATATAATACTTCTTAAATTTTCAAGGAGAATGTTCTGATATGCTCTTTGGATCTCAGGATGGAGTGAAGCAAGGGATAGCAAAAATAGGGAAGAAGACAAATTCAACTATCCTACAAAAGTGTTGAAAGCAAAAAGAAATTTCAGCGATTCCTGAAAGGAGGACATCGTGGCAGCTGTGTGTATCTTATTTTCCATTGATCAACAATATTTACATAATGACATTATGATGGAAAAACTGATCCAGACTTTACTCTTGAAAAAATATCATGCCATCCAAAAGAATAGAAAAAGTGAAAGAAAAAACAAAATAAACTGAAAACTCAATTTATTATTTATGTACAAAGGAAGAAAAAAACATTCTTGGAGTCAGGTAGGCTGACATTTTTCATAGAGAAATGCATCATCTATTTTAGATGGATGATTCATGCATTGAAAGACAATGCATAAAGAGTGTTGATTACCCTGCCAACTAACAAATGCATGTGGCAAGGGTAATGGTCCTATCATGATCCAGAAAAAGTGATCACCATCTTGCAGGACCTGCCAACCAACAATATGGGCTTTAGGTTTGACATTGGAAGAATAATGGTTAGAATTTTTTATGTTAAGGATGGATTTAATGGGCTCTTTAAGCATCATAAGGTCATCATTTACAATCCCGTGATCAAGAAAAGAACTACCATGCACCAAGGGAGAAAATAAAGGATGTATAGGAATGCCTTTGAATTTATCATCATCAAAAGAAATCATTCATGCAAGAGAGATATGTATATCGTCGTTGAATTTCCCAACCTCTTTGAATTGAAATAATGTGTTTGTGAAAGAATTTTGCAATATGAAATCTCGATTATCCTTATGGGAATTTTCAAAAAGAGACTCAGCATATGAATATATATATATATATATATATATATATATATATATATATATATATATCGCTCCTTGAATCCCCTCTTTCATTTTATTCAGAATGATCATGAGACATACGAGGGATAGTGCTATTCAAATCAAGAGAGTCCCCCCTACTAGATTCATCCAAGAAGAATACTTCATTGGACACAAGTTGATCCTGAGTAGGATATATGTAAAAAAATTCCTCATTAAAGGGGAAGAAATCAAAAAAAGGTTTGTCAGAAGTAAGGTGGGTAGGTTGATCATGGTAAGAATCATCACATACTTCTACAGACAAAGAAATACTAGGCGTATGATTGTCTTCTTGACTATTTGAGATGATTATTTGTGTGATATTCATGTTTAGCCTTTAATAACAATTCACAGGTTAACTCTTTGTGAGGGCCATTGCAAAAATTACATCGAGGCAGCTAACGAATACATTCAGGTATAAATTCAAAGTGATGAAAAATAGGCAGAGAAGGAAATTCGATAAGAAACTTTATAAAAATTGATTATCCCATGAAAATTTCACTAGATACTATCCATCTAGACCAGTCTCTTTCTTTACCATGAAGGGAAAATGGAAAAATATCTGAAGAAGGATGTATATCATAAAACCCAATAGATTGACAGAAGCTAAGGAAATAATCAATATGGTTTTGAGAAGATTCACATGAGTTACCCTCAAAAAGAGGACAACTAACCATAAAGAATTTTTCATTTAAGCTCAAATTAAATTTATACATGAACACGTAAGTTAGGATTTGATAAATTCATGAAAACAAATAAAAAAAACTTATAAACAAAAATAGAATAAATACAAAATATTAAAATACAAGAACCAGGGAAATATGGATAATGAGTTTTTTTCCCTCCCCGGTATGGTTGCCAAATAAATCTTGAGGAAAAAAGGTATGGAAAAACTTACTCAAGCATTTTTCAGATCTTGCCGGGATAAGAAAAGATAGTTGGGAATGTTACCCAGGGTTTATCGACTCAAAATAAATTACTTAATCCACAAGTATTAAGTATAAAGGATCAAGGTTGGTTTTCTGTGTTAACTATAACAGTGTAAGAGAAATAAACTTAAACAAAGTTACACGAATGTGTACAGAAATTATGCAAATGTGTACATGGAGATAAAAGAAAAAGAATGAACTAGATCATTAAAACACATGTGTGAGACTAAAACAGTAATCTGATTTTTCATTTATTTCATTATGAGATACAAAACTGAGTTCTCTCTACAAACCCCTGTGAGAGTAGGGACCAAAGTCAAATTTAGAATCCTTCGATGGGCACCATACAAAAAGACTCTAACAACAAGAAGAAAATTGAAGCTAAAGATCTGGATCAACTTGCCACAAAATGTTGTCACTTGACTCTACAAGATATTATTTATCAGTCTTGAAATTCAATTCATGCACAAACAAAAATACATAGACTGCCAAAGATAAATCATACACCTTTAAAACAAGTAGCTGAAATATGTGATTCAGTTTTTGAATCCTACTATCTTCAATAAGACCATGTTGTCATCAAGAGGATTAAGCTTTCTAGTAAACTCAGAATGAATGAAATTTGAAATTATATCACTAGTGTTGGCGATGGAAGTCACTCCTGGATTGCTAGCAGGAGCAGAGCCAGATGCCCATCAGTTTTATGTCACGGTTGTTTGTAGATGGGTGATCGAATGGGGGTAAACTCATAACAATAGTGTTTCAACTCTGAAACCAAGCCAGGTATGCATGAGCAAGTGAGGTCTTGCATAAATTTCAGACAGTGAGCTGTAGTAAAGGGTGAACAGGCGAAAGACTTATACAAGAGAAAAGCAGAGGTCTGTTACAAATAGAAGGTTTCTAACAGACTGTAGAAGAAGCCATTTAAACACAAGGTTGGCTTATATTCAAATGCAAACACCAGAGAATGCAGTAATGCAACAATAAATCTGATATCATAACATAACTGCAACAATTCGCGTGAGTCAGTCGTTCATGAATCCTCTTAGCCTAAGATGAAAACTAGATGGAGTAAGAAGAACTGTCTGTCATAAAACAAGAAATCTCATATACAGATGCATAAGCTGAAAGCTAGAATAGTTGTTAAAACATTATAGTAGGGAGATGTGCTCAACCATTGATCATTACAAAATGGAAAAAATGCCTACATATACTCTTCCCTTCCTTTCGTCCAGTAGAGGCGTCTCAAAACTTTCAAAGGGTGACGTCTCCTCAATCAAATCTGTGTTTTGTTCCCCTATCAAATGCCTCTTTAATTCAGCATGGAACACGCCAGGGTGGTAGCTGAGCCCTTTGAATGTTGAATTGGTGTGTGCAGGTTCCTCTGGCGAATTGAAAACTCGACGTGGCTTCCCTGAGGAGAAAGGGTACAGGGGACCCTCCCAGGCAGACTTTTGGTTGGGACACCCATACTCTGCAATAAATAAGAGAGGTGAGGTTTGAGCCACCCTCTCTTTTCTTCATTAATCTCCAGCAGGTACTGGGATTTAGCCCATGTCGAATCGGTATCTGGAACATCACCGTGCCTTCCCTCTGCGATTTAGTTCGACGTTTCGGGGCCTGAGTGGCTAAATGACAAACATAAACACTCCTTCCCCAGGCCTCCTTCTTGATGACCAGGCGCCAAAACCATGGGTCCGATTCTGGGTGCCATCGGAAATTCTGGGTTCGGGATTTCAAAATGCAAGAAACGAGGGGTGCTTGCTCCTCAAAACTCCGATACCCGATATGCCGACCGGATGCCACCTGTCCCAGTTGGATCAGATGGTCTAGATTTGGGTATGAACCATGGCGTTTCCCCTTGCTAAACCCTAGGCAACTGGTCAGCCCCGAAAACCCGATGGCCATCGATCCGCTTCTATGGATGGATCTCGGTCGTTGATGGAGAAAATTTGCCCGCTCGCTTGCCTTGTTGCTAAAAAATGGGATTCTCTTGTGTTATGCTCAGGTGCTTCTTGTGCAAACTGCAGACTTGGGTACGCCTAATCTCGAGACAAGAAATATCGCTAACATTAGGCTCCATGGAGGATAGAGTCATCCCTGAGATGATCTAAGAACTCCTTCCGCAGATTTAGTGCCTTATCCATTGGGCTATGGAGTCACCTATTAAGCCAAAAACATGTAAAAAGAAAATACACAAAGGTAAAAAGGACAATATTTACAAACAGAGGAGCCGTATAAGGCTCAAATAAAACATTTTTTCAGAATATGCCCATTCACTGGGCTGTTGAAGACCTCTTCACCCTCCAGATCCTGCAACCCGTATGTGTTGTTGGAGAAAATCTCAGAGATTTTGAAGGGGCCGATCCAGAGGGCATCAAACTTGATATGTTTGCCTTTATCCTGTCTGGGTGCATCCCACTTAAATACCAAATCTCTGATCTCGAACTCCTTTTTCCTTACTTTTCTGTCAAAATCCTGCTTGATCTTCTGTTGATGACTATAAGCTGCGTCCCTCACTTGTTCTCTGATCTGCTGCACTTCCACTATCTGATGAATTCTCCTGATCATATGATCTGGTTCTCCCTTGTAGTCTTGAAATAACTTTGCCAAGGTAAGGCAAGCTGAGTAGGGAAAACTGCCTCTGCTCCATAGACTAGTTGAAACGGTGAAGTGCCCAGAGACTTCTTCATTGTGACATGATTGGCCCACAGAGAAAATTTCAACTTTGAATCACAGGCTCTTTTGTTATCCTCTAACAATATTTTGATGATCTTTATTAGGCTTTTGTTTGAGGATTCCGCTAAACCATTGCCCTGGGGATAGTAGGGGGTGGAGTGAATTAGCGAGATTTGGAACTGCTCACAGAACTTAATTAGAGGTTCAGATTTGAAAGAAGCAGCATTATCGGTGACGATTCTGCTGGGATAGCCAAATCGGGCTATGATATCCTCCAGGAAGCTGATAATTACTTTGTGTGATGCGCTTCTGGTGGGGACAGATTCTATCCACTTAGTGAAATAATCTGTTGCAGTCAGGATCCATCTGTGCTAACCACTTGAGGGAGGATGAATTTCTCCGATGAAGTCCAACCCCCACTGCTGAAAAGGTGCCAAAGCTACTATGGGTTTGAATGGCAGTGATTTGAGTTGTTGCTTTCCTGAGAACTTTTGACATTTGGTGCAAGCTCTGATCTCCCTGCAAACATCGGGAAACAAAGTGGGCCAATAATACCCAGCTTGGAGTATCTTGTGGGCTGTGGTCTTCCAGAAATGATGACCTCCACAAAGGCCACTATGAAAATCAAACGTAACCTTCTGGGCCTCCTGTGGGTCCAGGCATCTCAGAAATACCCCTAGAGGGTCTTTCTAGTACAAGGTTTGGTCAATGAGGTAATACCTGACCACCTTGAGCTTAAGAGCCCTCACTTTACTTTTTCCCATTCCATCGGGGGGCTTCAACTCCTACAGAAAATACAGAATGTCACGATACCAGGCACATTCTGCCAGCAATAAGCCATCTTGAGAGCCTTGGCTGGGCGATTCAGCTTGCTGAGATCATAGGTGAGTATTGATGAAACTAACTCCCAAGGCTTCGCAGTTGGATTCAGCCAGTAGCTTGGCTAAACCTTGCCCCTTAACCAACTTGGTGGGTTTTATTTCTAAGTCAAATTCCAGAATTTTTGCGATCCATCAGCCTCTTTTCCCATCTACGTCGGGTTGCACAAGGATGTCCTTCATGGAAGCTGAAGGAACATATGTTGTTACTTTTGAATGCAAGACATAGACTCTGAAAGCTTTAAGAGATTTCGCTAAGTCATAGGCCTGCTTCTCCATGATTTCATATCTGCTCTCTGTGTCTCTTAATGCCCTGTTGAAGAAGGCGATGGGCTGCTCACACCCTTCCTCATTTTTCTGCAATAAGACCGTCGCCACTGTATCAAAAGAAGCAAAGGAGAAAATTAGGAACTCTTTGGAATAGTCAGGACTGATAAGCACAGGTGCCTCAGTCAATGCCCTTTTTATTCGGTCAAAAGAGACCCTGGGCTCAGCGGTCCATTTTACTTAGTTTCCCTTCCTGAGCATGGTCATGATGTGTTTCACTAGCTCGGAAAAATTCGAGACAAACCTCCTTAGAAAATTAATTTTCCCCAAAAAGGCCTGAACCTCTTTTTTCGACCTGGGAAGTGACAAGGCTTGAATTGCCTCCACCCTGCTAGGATCAATTCTCACTCCCTCTGTCGATACTATGTGTCCCAATAACTTCCCTTCCTGCATAGAAAACAGGGACTTCTTGGGATTCAGGGAAAGACCAAACCTCCGGCACTTCGAGAAAACTCTCCTTAAGTGGCATCGGTGCTCCTTATCAGACCTGGAGAAGACCGTGATGTCGTCTAGGTAGATCACTACAAACTGGTCTTTTTCTCCGATGAAGGCTATATCCATGGCTCGCTGAAATGTTGCTCCTGCATTCATCAACCCAAATGGAATTTTGGCATACATGAATGTGCCCCAAGGAGTGGTGAAGGCCGTCTTCTCCCTATCCTCAGGCATGGCTGATATCTGATTATAGCCAGAAAACCCATCGATCATAGATATCCTGGAGGCACCAATTACCCTCTGTAGTATGTGTTCCATCTTAGGTAGGGGGTAATTGTCTTTCTTTGAGCTTCTGTTGAGATTCCTGAAATCAACACAGAGTCTGATTTCTCCACTCTTCTTCCTTAATGGGACCAAATTGGCCACCCATTCAAAATATCTCAAGGGGACAATAATTTGGGCATCTAACAATTTCTTCACTTCTTTCTCCATGACAGGTAGCAACATGGGATTTATCTATCTCAGCTTCTGTCTAAACGGTTTAGCCTCTTCTTTTAGTGGGATCTTGTGCTCAATGATAGATGTGTCATAGGTCTTGAGGTCTTCATACGTCCATGCAAACACATCAACAAACTCTTTTAGCAACTCAATATATTCGGCCTTCTGTTCTCTGGTCAAACTGCTTGATAATTTGACAAACCTGGGCTCCTCCTGTGTGTTGATGTTGCATTCGGTTGTATCAGCATCTTCATTTGAGACCTTGCCCTTTACTGGCACATCATTCCCATCGAACAATCTTTCTAAAGGGACAAGTCCTCTCGAAATGTGATTGCTGGGCAGCTGAATAATCTGATGATTAGCGATTTTATTTAAAAACTCCTCAGGATGAGGGTCACCCTCCAGGTCGGGATCCTGGTCTATATGCAATGCAGAAAATTCGTCAACTGATTGGAGAAACCTTTCAAGCTCCGAATCATCCTCGAACACCTTCCAATTCTTGACATTGTCTAGCACCGAGGGACTATATCTTATATCAACATCATTTTTTACCATAGGCGGCAGAGGAAATTTGAGAAAACTAGTTGAGACAGCTAAAGAATCGGCCAAAGTATTTTCTCCCCTCGAAATGAAAGAAATGTTAAAAGCCAAGAAGAAATTATCAATAAGGTCCCATACTTCATTCCGATAATTCCTGAGCCGGGGATTATGGGCACGATAAGCATTCCTTACCTACTGAATAATAAACTTAGCATCTCCGACTATTGCTATCTCTTTAATTCCCATTTACTTTGCAGCCCTCATACCCAGAACAAGAGCTTCATACTCTGCCACGTTGTTGGTGGCTTCGAATTCCAGCTTGTATGACAGGGACACGACTTCTTGACAAGGTGATATGAAAACCACTCCAGCRCCAGYGCCTTCRCTAGAAGAAGCTCCGTMAAAAAASATMTTCCACACAGRGGAGMTTTGAGGGGAAATMRGATGATYAGGGMTGGGAYGTTTTCTKATTRGTARAGAKMTTTCAGGGGCATCGGTAAGCTGCAACAAACTAGACCCCAAGTCGGTGTCAAGTGCAAAGATGGGGTGATTGGTAGGGTCTGCTTCATCACTGACAATATAGGCTAGCTGGGCTTCTCTGTCTAATCTCCTTTGTTCCCCTCCGAATACCGGAATGGTGGCGTATGTGAGATCCATCTGTAGTGTCCCTCCCAGTTTTTTGATCCACGATCTAGACAACAGCATACCGAATTTGGAGGGGATGTCGGCTACCACAATATCCATGACCACACTTTTCATGGGCAGTTGAAACAGGGAAACCACCAGGTCTTTGATGACTCCTAGGCACTACACTCTCCTTGAATCAAAGGAATATAAATCATGATAAGTTCTTGTCACCTCCAGTCCCAATTCTTCCATGACTATTTTTGGCATAAGGTTATGGGAAGCCCCTGAATCCATGAGGCAGTTATGCAGCACTTTATCATGTATGTTCAGGGATGTGTAGAAAGGGGGGGATGAGTCATCTCTGTCTTCTACCATGGGGCCTAATATGATGGCTGGCTTCTCATCTTGAAGGTTAACTGAGTCGGAGGGGGGCTGGGGGGACTCAGATTGTAGCAGCTTGGAGAGGGATCTTTTAAAATCTTCGTTTTTAACTAGCTCTGAGAGGGGGACGGGGATTCTGATCTTTTGAATTTCATGTTCAAAATTAAAGGATGGAATGGACTTAGGAGCTTCCCTTACCTCGGTGATGGGTTCTTTGACTACTGGCAAAACACTCTGAGTCTTCTTTTCTTTAGCTGTGGCTACTGCAGTTTTAGTAGGCCTATCTGCTATGAGGGGTTGGTCTGGGCTGTCAAAGTCTCCTTCTTTCCTTCTCGACCTGAGATTATATCTGTTAGATGTGTGACCGGCCTTTTGCTCTTTCCCCAACTCATGAATTTGAGCGCTCATCAAGGATTCTTCATATGCAGACTGCGTCAAATGGGGAAAAGGGGGAGTGTCTTCAATACAGGTTATCTTAGGGCCAAACTCATCTATCTCCTCTCTTTCCTCATGATCAACTAGGTTGTTTTGGAGGGGGGTTTGAACCCTTTGATCTTCTTTGTCTTTTCCCCTTTGTTCCCTCTGGAAGACCTGAGGCATATTGTTAGTAGGTCGTCTGAAACCTCTACTGTCAGTGTTCTAGGGATTTATGTACATGGGCTTCCCCTCTAATTCCCACCTTTCCATCTTGGCAGCAAGCGATTTTATTGCTCTAGCTGTCTCATCTGTCTGATGGGGTAGGGGAGAGGAACTGGATGAGGGAGCTTCAGGCCTGCTCTTGGACATATTTCTATCACCTGTGCTCCTGAGTCAGTTGATAGCCAATATGTTAGATTCTACCTCCACAGCCGCATCCTGCATGTGGGTCAGCGTAGTAGCTCTTCTCTCCCTTAGCAGTAGGCAGAAATCAGGATCAAAAGCGCTGGAGTAAGTGATCTTTGCAGAGGCTTCGGAGGGTTTTATCTCAGAAGGGATTTTGTTGTACATTTTATTAAATCTCTTGGAGAAGTCGGAAACAGACTCTCCTTCCTTTCTCTTCAAGGACCCAAACTCTGTCATGTAATACATGAAATCCTTTTTATCTCCCCACTGTCTCAGAAAGGTACTATCTAAAGCTCTGATTCCATCAATAGATCCAGGAGGCAGGGCCTTGAACCATTTTCTAGCCTCTCCTTGGAGACTATGGACAAAAATCCTCATCCATACGTCTGCGTGCATGATAACATTATCATCCATGAAAGTATAAAAGGCTGCTAGGTGTTCTTCAACAGTTATATCCCCCTCGCCTATAAGCTTGGGTAGCTGCTTTAGGTATCCATTTGGTGGGAGGGCATTAAGAAGTTGTGGTAAGACAAGAGGAGTGTACCTAGCAGCTATGATAGCCTCCATTGCGGTCATAGGGGGATTTGCTCCGTCCATATGGATATTATGTGAAGGGGAACTCAGAGGAGAAGGAACTCGGAACGTGGATACCAAGGATGAGTTCTTAATCAGAGTGGGAAACAAGAGAGGATTCAAGGAGAAAGCTAACGAGCTTAAGTCAGCAGGTGGTCTTCCTTGTGCAGGAGTGGGGAAATCTTCTGTAGTCCTGAGTCTACGCCAAGGTATATCTTCAGAGGAGAGGGGAGTGACAAGGATTTCTCCCTCTAATCCCAGACTAGGAGGGGAAAACTCAGCAGGAACACTCCCAAAATTCAGGAAACGGTAAACCTCTAAAGGAGGTCTATTAAGAAACTAAGGAGGAGAAAAAGGAGTTCGTACAGAAGGAAATGGTGGATTACCTATTTCGGCAGTGGAAGCTTCTTCTTCAGGGGCCTTTCCTTTTCTGAGAACCGCCTCTAGATCGGCTACAAGTGTAGCTAGGGGAAGCTGTGGATGAGGCCGTGTGTGTCTGCCTCTGAAAGCCACAATTAATAGAGCAGGTTTTCCCCAGCAGAGTCGTCACAATGGAGTCGCTAGGTGCACAGAAACAATCTTGATAATTTTGATATCTGATGCACCTTCAGAATCAGTTAATCGTTGTCGTTCAATCCCGGGGAAAATATTCAACTTCGTCCCCGGAAACGGCGCCAGAAATGTTGGCGACAGAAGTCACTCCTAGATTTCTAGCAGGAGCAGAGCCCGATACCCATCAGTTTTATGTCACGGTTGTTTGTAGATGGGTGATCGAATGGGGGTAAACTCAAAACAATAGTGTTTCAACTCTGAAACCAGGCCAGGTATGCATGAGCAAGTGAGGTCTTGCGTAAATTTCAGACAGTGAGCTGTAGTAAAGGGTGAACAGGTGGAAGACTTATACAAGAGAAAAGAAGAGGTCTGTTACAAACATCAGGTTTCTAACAGATTGTAGAAGAAGGAATTTAAACACAAGGTTGGCTTACATTCTAACGTAAACACCAGAGAATGCAGTGATGCAACAATGAATCCGATATCATAACATAACTGCAACAATTCACGCGAGTCAGTCGTTCACGAATCCTCTTAGCCTAAGATGAAAACTAGACGGAGTAAGAAGAACTGTCTGTCATAAAAAAAGAAATCTCATATACAGATGAATAAGCTAAAAGCTAGAATAGCTGTTAAAACATTACAGTAGGGAGTTGTGCTCAACCATCGATCATTACAAAATGGCAAAAATTCCTACATATACTCTTCCCTTCCTTTCGTCTAGTAGAGGCGTCTCAAAACTTTCAAAGGGTGATGTCTCCTCAATCAAATCTGTGTTTTGTTTCCCTGTCAAACACCTCTTTAATTCAACATGGCTCATGCCAGGGTGGTAGATGAGCCCTTTGAATGTTGAATTGGCGTGTGCAGGTTCCCCTAGCGAATTGAAAACTTGGCGTGGCTTCCTTGAGGAGAAAGGGTACAAGGGACCCTCCTGAGTAGACTTTCAGTCGGGACCCCCATACTCTGCAATAAATAAGCGAGGTGAGGTTTGATCCACCCTCTCTTTTCTTCATTAATCTCTAGCAGGTACTAGGATTTAGCCCACATCGAATCGGTATCTGGAACATCACCGTGCCTTCCCTCTGCGATTTAGTTCGACGTTTCGGGGCCCGAGTAGCCAAATGAAAAACATAAACGCCCCTTCCCCAGGCCTCCTTCTTAATGACCAGGCGCAAAAACCATGGGCCCGATTCTGGGCGCCATCGAAAATTCGGGGTTCAGGATTTCAAAATGAAAGAAAGAAGGGGCGCCTGCTCCTCAAAACTCTGATACCTGATATGCCGATCGGATGCCACCTGTCCCAGTTGGATCGGACGGTCCAGATTTGTTTTGAACCATGGCACTTCCCCTTGCTAAACCCCGGGCAACTGGTCGGCCCCAAAAACTCGATGGCCATCGATCCGCTTCTATGGATGGATCTCGGCCACTGATGGCGAAACTTTGCCCGCTCGCTTGCCTTGCTGCTAAAAAACAGGATTCTCTCGTGTTATGCTTGGGTGCTTCTCGTGCAAATTGTAGACCTGGGTATGCCTAATCCCGAGACAAGAAATATCGCTAACAACTAGTATAGAGAAAACCTTATGGTTGTAGTTCTCCTTCTATTCTCCTCTCCCTTGTCTCTTCATCTCATTGAGATTTTATTCCTTCTCAATAAGTTAGGGTAGTTCAACTACTTTCCTTAGTTAAGTAAAATTAGCTTAACTAATTAGTTGAGACAAGTAATAATAGTATATATAAATAAAGTTCTTAATTAATAATAACTAAGTAGGTGGGACCCCTTGTGACTCAAAATTATTTCTTTTAATAATCATCAAAGAATAAAATATAAAACTCAATCATTTGATTCGAAATATATCCTCCTTGTAACTCTCGTTCTCATAATTATGATCAAATATTTTAAATATCAGCAAAATATAATATGACCATATCCAAAAGTATCATATCCATGTTGTCCCAAAAAAATTGCCTAAACATATGCTTGTTGTCCAAAAATTTTTCAAAGTAAAAGTAATGTCTTCAACATAAAAAAATAACATTAACCATCGTCAAAAACCATATTTACTATGAGAGGCATTTGGCCTCTTTTCACTATTGTCCCCTTTTAATTTTTTTTGTGGTAGTCTTTGGTTGGTTCGAACCTTGAGGCTGAAATGCACTAATAACATGAGAACAATCATACTGAAGATGAAGGAAAGAAGACACATATTTGGAATATTCTTTGGATGAGCTAGAGGGAGTGGATACTCATTTTCCCTTGTCCTGCACAGGCTCTGGGACATCAATTTTTAATGTCTTACTGGCATGGGATGATTGCATGGGTGAGACATCATGATCAGCTTGGGAAATTTGATTGTTTGGTGGTGGAAGGGGTAATGGAAATGAAGCAGTAGGCCAACTATGATGATGAATAGTAGTATGGTCGACAATCTCAACCATCATTGGCAAGCGATTCTGGTCACATTGATACATGAGTAGGGACTAGGATACTAGAAAAGTTTTGATGTGCTTGGAAGGGAGGTCTTTCAGGTCAGGGCTAGAGGATCCCTTGGCCTACTAGGTTGAAGAACCCATCTTGGAAAAGATGGTTCAATTTCTGGGGATTAGCATCAAAATGTATAGAAAATCGAGGTCTTCTATGACCCCTTTTCCAATTTACCCTGCCTCTATTACCTCTTCCATTACTGCCTCTACTGAAAAAGCTCATCCTGAAGCAATGTTCCAATTAGTTATGAAAACTCTTGAGAGTCCATGCACCAAATCTACCTAAATAAAATCAAAGGTTGGCTCTATCATCCTCAATAGAAGAACATGCAATCAATCCATTCATCATATTACTCAAATAAATAATTAATTTCTGTTGAACAAGGAATGATAGGGTTATTGGGAAGATGAGGGGTTGATAATGAATGGAAAGTGGTAGCATGGACTGGAACCACCAATGGATATTGTTCAAGAAAACATAGATTCAAATTCCCTATAAAAACAATACTTCAATTTCCAATTTTCAAACACCAGTCATTGCTGAAATGGGTACTTGACATTGAGAGGGGGGGTGAATCAGTGTCACAAAAATTTGGACAATTTTCCACTTTTCACAAATTAACTGAACAACAAATATTTATTTCATTTTCTCAATCAATATATAAAAGAATAAATATTTATTTATTTAAATAACTTGAATGAATACATAAGATCAATGTTTGAATATCATATTCATACAACTATGGGAGACCCATCTCTCTGTTACAAGACCCAGCTTGTAGTTCTCAGATCCAACTGAGAAATGAGGAATCCAATCCTCATAACAAGTCCCAGCTTGTTGATCTCAAATCCAACTGAGATGTGAGGAATCGAATCCTCATACAAGACCCATCTTATAAACAGGCACCAACTTGATAGAATGAATCTTCATTCGACCCATTATATATAAATATATATACTTCAACAAATTCAACTACCCCTTCTTTTCACCATTCCTTTTTTTTATATAGTCTTCCAATTGGTGTGAATTTCAAATCATTGCATCTTTTGATTTTGAACCATTGTACCTTTTCATTTAAATGATAATATTAATCCTTAACTAATATCATTTTCCTTTTTATTCTTTATTCATAATGCTCATGAATTAACTCTCTTTTAATCATGACTGTGTGTTGGCTCTTTTGTCTTCATGAGTTGATCACAGACATGGATCGACTCATCATATCATTCTCATGCTTTTGCTGCATTATCTATTCACCAACAGATCATATTTAATATTTTATCGATTCTCTGTATTGTTCTAGTGCTAATTCTCTGTCAAATTAATCTGTATGAGGCGCTTCCTTCAATCAATTTTCATATGATCACAGGTGTAGAATCACGGGCTTATCAATTTAAGCGCTGCCTTATTTTACCCTTATTTCTCTATTCCATATGACCGCAGGTGGTGACCATGCGCTTAGGCTAAATAAGTGCTTGATCATTTGTCAAGATCAACGGTCACATTTTAATTGCATGATGAGATGGACGATTGTCATATTTTGGGACTTCATCCTTCACAAATTTTATCCTCTGTAATCTTTCAAATATCCAAAGCAGATTTATCTGAAGTAGATTGGACGATCATTATTCGTTCTTCCATTAGTCCAACAATCTTGGCTTGTCCAGAGGTTTCGAACAAATCAACGATTACGACTTAATCAAGAGTTGATATGAACGACTCTTGTTTACTTAGGGACTTCGGCTATTCCACTTATGTTATCCTTCCACTGTACTAGATCAATGGTCGAGAATTCTCCCAAAGTGTCCTTCAGATTGGATGACTCATGTCCATTTCGGGACTTAGGTCATTCGCTAGTGGTGAAACTACCGAAGTAAAAATCTTGGAGTGATGTAACTTACTGACGTCACTTGTTGACATGGGACGGGCTGAGTGGTAGCCACATGTCACTCAGATTCATGATTTACATGTACCTGAAATGTCGATTTCATCTTGACACTTGTCATTGTCTGACTGTGCCACATTTCCTTGCTGACGTGGTCTGATGACGTAGATCTATCGATGTGGCACATATTCATCTCCTTGATCTAACGGTCAAAATGCTATCCGAAATGTATCCCAGATCAATGGCTGAGAGTGACTTCAGAATTTCATCTTTCGGGACTTCAAATAATTTGATCTCTCCACTTCACAATTCTTCCAAAGTGAGATTCCCCGAAGTGTAACCTCCTCACAAATTTTAACCCGAAATGAATGATGTTCGTTGATCATGATCTTACATCGACAACTCGATCTATCTTCGATGTTGCTTTACCTTGGTTTAAATCCAATGGCCCTTCATCTTTTCTTATCCTATACTTCCACTTTAAAATGATCCAACAGTTGTCGGGTATTCGGGTATTTGAGATCTCAGCCCTTGATTATCCTATATCTATATTTGGGTAATAGAGATCTCATCCTTTATGCTTATCCTATCCTTCCACTCAAAAGTGATCCAACGGCTATCGGGTATTCGAGTAATCAAGATATCATATCTCATCCCTTTCTTATCATGTCTTTCCACTTAAAGTGATCCAATGGTTGAGAAGTCTCTCGAAGCAAATCAACGATCAAGGATGATTGTAGGGTCCTCGACTAGCATGAATTTTAAGACTATCATCGAGTTCCACAATGGAAATTTCTCATTGGTAGTGGAACTGATTCCAACCATAGATCTATTATCGAGTGACCATCGACAGTCGATGTGGATTGTGGAACCACAACTTGTGAGTGGTTTAATTCGTCACCCAAGCTCCGCAATTGAAGTTGTGCGATTGTTGGTGAGTCAACCACAATTGTCGATCTTTGAATATATAAGATTTGATGGTCCTGACTAATTGCAGGATTGGAAATAACACGTTTTTTAATTCTCCTTTCTCTCTCTGCAATCTATCCCTATCATTGATCTAGCACTTGCATATCCGATGGTTACAACTTGATCTGATCGTTGACCAATCCTCCAATGGTCCTTAAGCCTACAATCACTCATATGGCTGACGTCCATTATATGAGACGATCAACACCGTCAATTTCTTGGTCTAACAGCTGCTGAGGATTCTCACCTTTTCCTGTGCATCGATCTAATTCTCGGTCTTTCCATCAATCCCGACGACATTTCTACAATGTGCTCTTCCTTCTGATCTTTGATCTTCATTCTCTAACCCTCTTGAACTTTAATCTTTGGCATATTGTCATATTGTTTTACATTCTCATCCTTTGCATACTTTCAATGCGCTTTTCCTTTTGATCTTTTAACTCTGCATATTGTTTTGGCATTCTCTGCTAACTGATATATTGTTGACATCAATGACAATTTCATCTATGATAAATCAACAATGACAATTCATCATAACAACTTATCATCACATCATAATGACATCGATTGTTGACATCAATGACAATATGTCCAACAATCTCCCCCTTTTTCATTGTGGGCAAACACTAACTTCATACACAAACTCCCCCTGTGATGATGCTTTCCTCTATGAAGTTACTCTCCCCCTTTTACATCAACGGAAAAGGTTTGTTTCCCTTATGATCAACCTCTGTCTGTTTGCATTTTTTTGACCAAAATATGAGCTTGGGTAACTCTCCCTACATTCATTCTCTGTCTTCCATAATTGAATGACTCCCCCTGTCAGTATGCTCTCTCTGCCTTTGAATACTCTCCCCCTTTTTTTTTGAAAGGGTAACTCTTCCTGACAAGGTCTCTTCTCCTGTTAATTTTAAAAACTCTTGGCATAATTCTTTGATTTTGTAGAACCCAATTTAAACTTCCCTTTTTTTTTGCATTTTGTTTCTTTGGCTAACAAATTAAGACTTCATCAGAATTTGACAGTGTCCCATATTCTTTTATAGGTACTTCCTTTTCTTGAGCTTGACTTATCTCATATTGAATTTCACGTTCTTCATTAGGACCTTTACCCATCATGTTCTTATTATTAGTTTCTTCATTTTCAGGTGTAATAACATCTTTCTTGCTTTCTCCTTTAGATTTTCTTCTCCATATCTTCCTGTGAGATATTCTGTTTTTTGGATCTTCTCTTTCTAATTGTGTTTTTGGAGATTTGTCATCTCCTTTCTTCTTCCAACTTTTATTAGGTTTTGTTATTGACTTGAATGACTTATTCAAATATTGACTTTTTGTATTCTTGCAGTTTTGGGATTTGTGCCCAAACCTATCACAGTTGTAACATCTCATTGTATGACAAAATTTTGATGTGTGTCCAACAAAATTACATCTCCAACATTTAATTGAGTTTTTGGATTTTCTTGTATATCCTTCCTCTAGTTTCTTGCATTCCATTGCTCCATGGCCAAAACTATGACAAGAGAAACAATAACCATTGAAGGTGTTTCCATTCTTGATTTTATTTTGGCTTGAGAGATTTGTCATCTGATTTTCTTTCTTATTGTATCCAAGACTAGTTTTGTCAACAAATGATCTTTGGCTCTTCCAAATATTATCTAGGATAGCTGAGCTATTCTGGAAATTGACAATCTTATTTGTCTTTTCATTCATCTRTTTGAGATTGACTATTTCTAACTTTAATATTTGACATAATTCTTCCTTTTTARTCAACTGAATCTTAAGGGCTTCTTCCACTTCTTTATCATGTTCAAGATGAKTCTTWAGAYTGATGACTATTTCTTATGTCTCATCCAAGACTTCTTTKCATTTAATAGTTTTKCCATATGTCTTCAATTCTTCCATATCTTTAGTTAGATYAAAAACTTTAGATTTCAATTTTTTGATTTYTTCCTCGTATTCTMRWTGAATCCTTTTGAGGTTGATGGCTTCTAATTCAAACATTTGGCATGATTCTTCCTCTTTTTTTTATTTGKATCTTTAGGTMTTCTTCACTTTCTTTAATTTCCTCTAGTTGAGTGTTTGACTTCTCAACCTTCTTTCTAAGATTCACAACTTYTKCTTCCAGCTTATGACATGATTCTTCCCTTTTGTTCAAYTRGTTCCTTAGTACCTSCTCTCTTCTTTTGGCTTCTTCAAGTTGGGTTTTCAKATTGAMATTKATTTCTCTTAGTTCTTTTAKATCTGCAAGGTTTCTTCTAATTTMATCATCTTCCTTCTTTTYTTCTTTTGMTTGACTGATTTCATTCTTCAATTTCTCAATMTCRTCTTMTTTTTCTTCTAACTGAACATTTTGCTCAGATTTGATTTTTTCATTGTCTTTGAGTATTTCCTTTATTTCCATGATATGCTTTTGACTCTTTTCAAGAAATTATTTAGTGTAGTCATGAAGAAAAATATAGTCTGAATGATTATGGTCATAGTGGTATACATAGAGACTCCAATCAACTTTTTGTTTGGCCTTTGATAGTTCTTCTTCTACTTCATCCATGGGATAAATGTTAACATAACATTCTTTTGATTCTTTTAGTACTTATTTTCTTTTATTTTCATGTGTCTTTACTTCTTCCATCTCTTCTATTATATTAGTAAGTACGGTTTTTAAACTTTTGATCTCTTCTTCTTTGTCTTCTAACTGAACTCTCTGTTCAAACTTTTCATGGTTAGATTGATCTAACTGTTGAAGTAGAAACATATCCTTTTGTTGGATTTTTTCTAACTCTTCTAGAGTGCACATAGTTGTGGACTCAAGATGATCAAGAACATCCTTAGTAACTTCAATATATATACCATTTCCTGGTTCCATACTAATCACTTCAAATGTAGTTATAACATCAGTCTTAAAATCTAATAGATTTTCTTTAGTGAATACTAAGGTATTCCTTGATGAGGTTGTCTTCTTCATTGTTAACTAGGGTTTGAATCAAATCATGCATTTCATTCTTATTAGAAATGTATTTCTCTGTATTATGTTCTTCAATCTAATTGTAATTTTCCTTTTCTTTATCTTCTTCATTATCTTGATAAGAACTCTCTTCTTCTGAGTTTTGTTCTTTATTTTGATAACAATTTTCTAGTTGGAGCCATAATTCTTTAGCAAATTTGTAGTGCCTCATCTTTTCTCTGACTTGGTCTGACAATCCATCATGAATTTCTTTTAAGGCTACTGAATTGTTTCTCCTTGCCTCCTTTGAAGTTTTGGATTTTCTCTTTGAAGTAGTTAAGTGTCAAGGCTTACTTACTACCGAATCCCAAACTCCAGATCCTCTTGACTTCAGATATCTTTTCATATTTTCCCTCCATGATAAATAATATGTTCCATCAAATAAGGGAGCTTCATTTGTGGATATAGCAATTTGTCCACCCATTTCTTCTGAATCTACCTTCGGTTTTTAAACTATGCTGAAGGAACTCACTCTGATACCAATTGTTGAAATGGGTACTTGACACTGAGAGGGGGGGCTGAATCAGTGTCACAAAAATTTGGACAATTTTCCACTTTTCACAAATTAACTGAACAACAAATATTATTTCCTTTTCTCGATCAATATATAAAAGAATAAATATTTTATTTATTTAAATAACTTGAATGAATACATAATATCAATGTTTGAATATCATCTTCATACAACTATGAGAGACCAAGCTCTCTGTTACAACACCCATCTTGTAGTTCTCAGATCCAACTGAGAAATGAGGAATCCAATCCTCATAACAAGTCCCAGCTTGTTGATCTCAGGTCCAATTGAGATGTGTGGAATCCAATCCTCATACAAGACCCAACTTGTAAACAGGCACCAACTTGATAGAATGAATCTTCATTCAACCCATTATATATAAATATATATACTTCGACAAATTCAACTACCCCTTCTTTTCACCATTCCTTTTGTTTATATAGTCTTCCAACTGGTGTGAATTTCAAATCATTACATCTTTTTATTTTGAACCATTCTACCTTTTCATTTAAATGATAATAGTAATCCTTAACTAATATCATTTTCCTTTTTATTCTTTATTCATAATGCTCATGAATTAACTCTCTTTTAATCATGATTCTATGTCAGTTCTTTTGTCTTCATGAGTTTATCACAGACATGGATCGGCTCATCATAGTGTTCTCATGCTTCTACTGCATTCTCTGTTCACCAATAGATCATATTTGATCTTTTATCGATTCTCTGTATTGTTCTAGTGCTAATTCTCTGTCGAATTAATCTGTATGAGGCGCTTCCTTCAATCCATTTTCATATGATCACAGGCGTAGAATCACGAGCTTATCAATTTAAGCGCTGCCTTATTTTACCCTTATTTCTCTATTCCATACGATCGCAGGTGGTGACCAGACGCTTAGGCTAAATAAGTGCTTTATCATTTGTCAAGATCAACGGTCATGTTTTAATCACATGATGAGATGGAAGACTGTCGTATTTAGAGACTTCGTCCTTCACGACTTTCAGCCTATGTAATCTTTCAAATCTCCAAAACATATTTCTCTGAAGTAGATCGGACGGTCATTATTCGTTCTTCTGTGAGTCGGATGATCCTGGCTTGTCCAGAGGTTTTGAACAAATCAACTATTATGACTTAATCAAGAGTTGATATGAATAACTCTCATTTACTTCGAGACATTGACTATTCCACTTACGCTATCCTTCCATTGTACTAGATCAACGGTCGATAACGCTCCCGAAGTGTCCTTCAAATCGGACGACTCATGTCCATTTCGAGATTTCGGCCTTCGGTACTTTGGGACCTAGGTCATTTGTTGGTGGTGAAACTCTCGAAGTAAAAATCTCGGAGTGACTTAACTTACTGACATCACTTGTTGACATGGCACGGGCCGAGTGGCAACCACATATCACTCAGATTCATGATTTACATGTACCTAAAATGTCTATTTCATCTTGACACTTGTCATTATCTAACTGTGCCACATGTCCTTGATGATGTGGTCTGCTGACGTAGATCTCCCAATGTGGCACATATTCATCTCCTTGATCTAACGGTCAAAATACTATCTGAAATGTATCTCAGATCGACGGTTGAGAGTGACTTCGGAATTTCGTCTTTCGAGACTTCGGGTAATTTGATCTCTCCACTTCACAATTCTTCTGAAGTGTAACCTCCTCACAAATTTTAACCCAAAATGAATGATATGCGTTGATCATGATCTTAGATCAATGGCTTGATTTGTCTGCAATGCTACTTTGACTTGGTTTAAATCCAATGGCACTTCATCTTTGCTTATCCTATCCTTCCACTTTAAAATGATCCAATGGTTGTAGGGTATTCGGGTATTTGAGATCTTAGCCCTTGCTTATCCTATCTTCCCACTTAAAGTGATCTGACGACTGATGGGAATTCAAGTAATAGAGATCTCATCCTTTTTTATTATCCTATCCTTCCACTCAAAAGTGATCCAATGGCTATCAGGTATTCGGGTAATCGAGATCTCAGATCTCAGCCCTTTCTTATCCTATCTTTCCACTTAAAGTGATCCAATGGTCGAGAAGGCCCTCGAAGCATATCAACGATCAAGGATGATTGTGGGGTCCTCAACTAGCACAACTTTTAATAATATCGTCGAGTTCCGCAATGGAAACCGCTTGTTGGTAGTGGAATTGATTCCAACCATAGATCTATTGTCGAGTGACCATCGACGGTCGATGTGGATTGCGGAACCACAACTTGCAAGTGGTTTAATTCGTCACCCAAGCTCCACAATTGAAGTTGTGCGATTTTTGGTGAGTCAACCACAATCGTCGATCTTTGAATCTATAAGATCTGACGGTCCTGAATAATTGCAAGATTGGAAATAACACATTGTTTAATTCTCCTTTCTCTCTCCACAATCTATCCCTTTCATTGATCTGGCGCTTGCATATCTGACGATTACAACTTGGTATGATCATTGACCAATCCTCCAATGGTCCTTAAGCCTACGATCACTCATATGACCGACGTTCATTATATGAGACGATCAACACCATCAATTTATTGATCGAACGGTTGCTGAGGCTTCTCACCTTTTGCTATGCATCGATCGACTTCTTAGTCTTTCCATCCATCCTGACGACATTTATACAATGCGCTCTTCCTTTTGAGATTTGATATTCATTCGCTAACCCTCCTTAGCTTTAATCTTTGGCATATTTTCATATTGTTTGACATTCTCATCCTTTGCATACTTTCAATGTGCTTTTCCTTCTTAGCTTTTAACTCTGCATATTGTTTTGACATTCTCTGCTAACTGATATACTGTTGACATCAATGGCAATTTCATCTATGATAAATCAACAATGACAATTCATAATAACAACTTATCATCACATCATAATGACATCGATTGTTGACATCAATGGCAACATATCAATGATAATATGTCCAATAGTCACTTCCTTTTCCTTTTTATTATTGCTTTTGAAATGCCATTTACAATAACAAAACAAGGATTTAAAAATGAATATGGGAAGATGGTGGCCTTATAAGGAGCAGAAAAGTGGTATAATGAATGGGAAATGAGATGGACATTGTTCCATTAAATAAAATGAAATTTGTTCTTTAAAATGACATACCCTTAATTCCACAAAGCATTTTAAACTGTAGGCAATCCCAAAGTTAAAACACAACAACTTCTATATCAAAACCAAAACAAAACTCCATGACTGTCAAACTCAGTCATTGTATTTTCTATCCTTTCTTCATTCGTGCTTGATCGAACAACAACACAATTTATATATATACTTTCCATAATTCCAACTATCAACAATCATATGCAGAGCGCTTAGAGCATACATGAGGAGGTTGAGAAGAAGGACATGCCATCAAACTTAATCATTTACATAAACCAATTTCAATTTCTGCACAATGGACTAGGTTCGAGACCCTTTATTCTATTAGCTGGTTTCTTTTCCTTTTTCCTAAAAATCAAATGACTCCAAACATCACCGAGCCAAAAAAACTATAATGAATTTCTTCCCATTGTACAATTTATTTATTTTATTTGCCGAGTTCTTTTCATATGATGGAATATCAACAGAATCATTTCCATTAATAAGAATAGACCATATCAAGTGTGCAATGGAGTGTAACAAGGCCAACAAATATTCAACATACGAGGTTGGTATCTACTTCTATTATTTGTTATGTGACAGGTCAGGTTCGAAACCTTGACGTTCTTTTCTTTTATTCACTATACAATCTTCAAAACAACCAAAAATCCTATAGGTAATCAACCAATGGACCAAGGAGATATGCAAGTAACAAAACTTTTCTCTATCAGGTTAACACATAACCAATTCACAAACCAAGTTCAATTTTGCAACATCCACGACAAAGGATAACGGGGTTTGAACAGCCAAGTGAGTGAGACAACTTTGCAGGTGGGGTTTACAACATGAACCAAAATCTCCAACAATGTTTGACACAGTCATTTCCAAGGTGGCGGCCAAGTAAAACCAGACTTTGCATATATACAAACTGTGAAATGGAAACTCGACAGGGAAACAACTTCTCATGAGTAGAGCATGAGGTAACAATACTCCATTAAAGGAACCCAAAACTGACTATTTATTTTGTTTACCATTAAAAACCCTCCAAGATTCTATCACAGGATAACAAACAAAAATTGTGATAACTCTATCAACAACAAGGAGCATTAAAACAAATTCCAACTTGCAACATTCAAAACACCAACCAATATCATTTGCATAGACAAAATACACATCCAACCACCATATCTTTCAGAAAGCAAGCACTCTGCATACGAATTCTAAGAAACATAGAGATTCCATCCAGAGCGAGGTTATAATAATGAATGGAAGGGCAAGAGTCACCATACATGTGAGGAAAATGTCAAAAAGAACCAAAGACCACCACTGTTTGCCCAACAGTTGAGCGAAACAGAGGAAAACTAACCAAAGCAACCAAAATGTGCAACAATGTGAGGGTGGTGAGATTGAGGTGGAGTAAGAACGACATGCAGTAAATGCACTTTTCTTCTCCACCCACTCATTAATTTCCATCAACCATAGCTAGGGTGGAGTGCATCCAAACTTCATCATTTGCATTAATCAACCATATTCAAATCCAACATGTCACTTCCACTTTTCCAATTTGAAATGAAAACACTCTTATCCATAGTTTTATACTAGCGACATAATATAACATGTTCCATATTCATTTCTAACAAATTCCCACTTGCAAGGATCGAATTGACCTCAAGAAAATTGCATAAACCATAACTATTGTCCACCAAACATAACTAATACCATGAACACAATATACGATAAGAGAAATATGTCATAACCAATGTGTGTGTGAGTCAAAGCTCGAATTTTAATCATATGCCAAAGTAGATGTATAGCAGTCATAACCAAATTGCTTGTCACTTCAAACCTTCTTTTGACTTTTAAATTGCTAGCCCTTATCATCATTGATTGCATGTGAAAACTTGTTCAAACTCCTGTGTTTTTCTCAAACTGTAGAATTGTTTTGTAAATTTGTCATGAGCACAATTCAAATAAGTGTTTTCTTTTTTTACCATGATTTAAACAAGGGGGTCCCACCTATCTAGTATATTATTAATATGTATGTATATAAATAATAAGGCATTGCAACCAATTTGCATGCAGGTACCCTACGTTACGCTTTTGGGCATCAACAAACTCGCAGCTCCATAGGGAAATTTGTTTCTAAAATATTCATAACTCAGTATATCTAGTTTCATAGGCCAATAGAAGTAGATGATAGAAAAAATGTTGAAAAGAATAGTTATGCAACAGGGGGGAAAAGATGGTTTAAGGGAAATAATGAGATGGGATTTTGGGAATAACTTATGGAAAGTGGTATGTATGAGGGGGGTTGGTCCTGTATGCATAACATTCAATCAATATGTAACATATAATACTTCTTAAAGTTTCAAGGAGATTTTTCTGATATGCTCTTTGGATTTCAGGATGGAGGGAAGCAAGGGATAGCAGAAACACGGAAGAAGATAAAATCAACTATCCTACAACATTGTTGAAAGTAAAAAGTAATTTCAGCGATGTCTGAAAGGAGGACATCATGACAATTGTGTGTATCTTATTTTCAGTTGATCAACAATATTTACAGAATAACATTATTATGGAAAAACTGATCCATAATTTACTCTTGACAAAAGATCATGCCATCCAAAAGAATAGAAAAAGTGAAAGACAAAACAAAATAACTAATACCATGAACACAATATGCCATAAGCGCAATATGTTATAACCAATGTGTGTGTGAGTTGAAGCTCAAATTTTAACCATATGCCAAAGTAGATGTATAGCAGTCATAACCAAAGTGCTTGTCACTTCAAACCTTCTTTTGACTTTTAAATTACCAGCCCTTATCATCATTGATTTCATGTGAAAACTTGTTCAAACTCCTGTGTTTTTCTCAAACTGTAGAATTGTTTCATAAATTTGTCATGAGCGCAATTCAGAGAAGTGTTTTATTTTTTTACAATGATTTAAACAAAGGGGTCCCACCTATCTAGTATATCATTAATATGTATGTATATAAATAATAAGGCATTGCAACCAATTTGCATGCAGGTACCCTACGTTGCACTTTTGGGCATCAACAGAGGATATGAGAAGTTTTGTTTTGGATATTATTGTAATAGAGCTTTGCTCTATTGGAGGTTTCCCCCTCGAAGAGGCAAGTGAACATTGCTATCATTAATCAAGGTGCTCTTTCTGGTGTTATTCCGGTATTATTTTGGTATTGTTCTAGTTATATCATTGTGTGCTTCCATTTCTAGCTAAAATATTTATGTTTTGCATACTATTTTATATCTGGAATACTACAAAGACATGTTGTCCTCTGGGGTCAGGCTGGTGTGATGGATGATGCTCTATTTTTGGTGACATATGATGGTGCATTGATGAATAGGAGGGGCCCTATGGGGATATGCTAGTCAATCTGGCTCTCGACACTCCATGTATGCTACCTATGGACCTCGAGACATGATCTCCATAGTTACCCCTAGTGTGAGGGCGTAACATGCCACATAAAATATTTTTCATCACAGTTATAGAAAAGACCCTTAATTTGGTGTTTATCCATTTTTTCCTTAGTTAATTTGTGGACCTTGAGAGGAGTGGAAGGAGGTGTTGAATTTGTGGATCGGGAGGGAGGAATAAAGGATGGTTTTTTGTTTTGGGAAGAGAATACAATATGTGCTTCCTTGGTGTGGTGATTAGCTTCAAGACAAGTTTGGGGATGAGCCATTAGGAAATGGGCTCAGATATTATCCTTTAGGCCACTAATAAAGCATTCCTGGAAGAAGGTGTCAGACATGTCATCCATTCGAAAATAAAATTTCTCAAAAGCGACGATATATTCTTTCATTGTACCAGACTGTTTCAGCTTGGTCAAATGGACCAAATGATGTGTTTCAATATTTAGGCATTCATAAAGGTCTGCAACAAACTGGGTGTAAGAAATATAGTCTCAGTGTGAATTTTTACACCATTGCGAACATTTAGGATCCAAATAAAGGAAACTGATATGAAGTTTGGTCAAATCATCAATAATACCATGTAGGGAGAAATAATGTTCCATTTGAGTGGCCCGAATTGTGGCATCTGAGCCATCAAATTTATTCATCTCATCTTTGGGAATTCGGAGTTCATGATGAAGGGAGTCGGAATGGAAGGCCATGGTATGGGAGGAGTCAGCGCCTTTTGGGTGTGAATAGAGGAGTTGGGGCCTGGAATTGGCTCATCCATTGTTTTGATTGTGTGAAGTCATTTTTTACGTCGACAAAGAGGGAGTCAAATCAGGAAGTGAGGGCCTCAACTTTGGAATTAAAAAAAACAACTTTGGAATTAATGTTCTAAATGTAAATCTTGTTTTGGGTTTTGTCATTTTATAAGGAAAGGATTTCTTGGTTGCGGGTGTGGACCATTGGGGAGGTAAGTGTGCAAGAAATGGGTTGGTGGGTCTGCACAGAAAGGGGTTATGGGTGAGGAGCACCACTGCGATCAGTGCAAAGAGAGGAAGGCAATGTAATAGGTTCCAAATAAGGTTTTCGAGGAAGGTGGGTGGGTCCATAGAAAAACAAAGGATTATAAGTGATGGGTACCATTGCGATCAATGCAAAGATACGAATCCAATGGGATAGGTCCCAAATAAGGGTGTCGTTGGGACCATTATTTTTTTTTCTTCTTGCGAAGTTATACTCTATTCTGAATAATACCGCAGTGACCAAATGTCCAAATTTTTAATAGTTAAAATTGTGTAGTAATTTCTCAACTTGGATGCAAGAGGTAGGGTTGCACTGCAAAATTTTCCCTCTATTTTTGTTTTGTTTTTTTTCGATAGAAAGGGTTAGGGTTTTGAGGGTTCCTATGGAAAGGGTATTCCTTCTGGTATAGATCTCTAATATACCAACAGGGTCCAATAGTAGTACTTGGCACAATATCTCAAGGAACCAACTAAGGAGGCTCGATCGTACCCTTAGTTGTACTACCCAATTACCCAGGTATGCAAGAGTTGTAACACCATGTTTCCCCCAGTTTGTAAAAATAACTGGATTGGAACAGAACTGTGGCAAACTCAGAAATGTGAATATGTGATGTGAATGGACCTTGTGGAAAAGGTCGATGAATGTGAATAATATTATGAATTTATATTGCAGGACTGTTGAGAGGGGATGTGATGAAAAAGAGACCACGATGGCTGCAGAAAGGCAGTGGAAGGCACCTGGAAAGGTGGCGTTAACTTCCATCGAGAATCAATACCGTATTTGGACTCCACTGGCCCAGAGAACCAAAAGCGGCTCGCTGACCCCGAATTAAATGTCTCACAAGCTGGTAGGCAGATGGCTCCTCAAGAGTTAATGAGGGATGGGGAGGTGAACCGCCCATCCATAGAGCTGTCAGGCCTGACCACTGCGAGGGAAATCATGCCACACGCAACCTCGCAAGAGGTTAAGGCGTGGGGGAGAAGCAATTGGGGGGATGACACGAGGGGAAAAAGAGAACTCTGGCGATATGTAGAGTGGGTGATAGCAGAGAGGAAGGAGAGTAACCTTCGCTCCTGGTCACTGGAAAAAAGAGACGCAGTCTCATAGCATCATGGTCTCATCTTGGGGGTGGCTAGTGGTAAATCCGCTGGGAGTCATTGAGCCTATGGTTGGGTGGAAACGAGCACCCCTCTTAGCAGTTGCGTAACCCCTGGTGTTACTTTCTGATAAGTGTTTTTCCTTTGACATCTTGAAATATATGTATGCTGACATTTTTTATCATAAGTTGTGAAATCATGAATGATTTCATTATAAGAATGTTTGTTTGGTGTCTTGATCAGTAATGGTAGTTGTATGTTTATATGGAAAGACTACTTGTGGATTATGCTCTCTTCAATTGTTATTTATATGAAAACTAATCTAATTCAGACTTCATGCCTGGTTCTCGAGAGAGAGATACTCTTATCTGCCTTAGATAGTACCCTGGGTAAACCTCCCCATAGAGGTACCCTCCTTGAAGACATCATCAAGAACCTATAAGGAGGACGTGAGGGCACAAGGCCATAAGAAATCCCTGATAGGTATCGAATCAACGGACGAGATCCCATCAGGAGATCTGGGGTCACTCACGACCATCAGATAAGAAGAATAAGCTGGAAATTTAAGTGCCTTAACCTTGATAGGTGGTGATCGATAGACGAGATTTCGTTGGGAAATCTGTGGTCACTCATGACCATTAGATTTGGTAGGGGAAAGTAGGATGTTAAGTTCCTTGCCCCTATGACTTTCTGTGTCTTCATGGGTAGCAAAGAGGTTGGGACCGTAGATCCCCAAGGTCCAAGAGAGCATCTGAGCCATTGATCTTTCCACGTCCAGGGATTCGTGGGAGAGCACACAAGTTAGGAACCTGTCTGAGCCGTCAGATCTTGGCTGGAAAACCCGACAGCTATTGGACATGTCAAGAGATACCCGAGGGTTAAACCCCCAGTGAATAAGGGTGAAAGCCCTGAAATGGATTTGGGTCATCCGATTTCGGGAGGCTACGTGTCGAGAGATTACCCATTTCGGGAAATTGGGAATCGGGAACTCGGGAGTTCTGATGATGAGAGATCGGGATGTTCCATGGTGGAAACTCTGGAGCAGTCGTAGACCGTCCGATTTTGGGAGGCTACGTGTCGATATATTACCCATTTCGGGAAATCAGGAATCGGGAACTCGAGAGTTCTGATGATGAGAGATCGGGATGTTCCATGTTGGAAACCCCAGAGCAGTCGTAGACCATCCGATTTCGGGAGGCTATGTGTCGAGAGATTACCCATTTCGAGAAATCAGGAATCAGGAACTCGGGAGTTCTGATGACGAGAGATCGAGATGTTCCATGGTGGAAACCCCGGAGCAGTCATAGACCATCCGATTTCAGGAGGCTATGTGTCGAGAGATTACCCATTTCAGGAAATTGAGAATCAGGGATTCGGGAGTTCCGTTGACAAGAGGTCGAGCTCTCGCCTTGATAAATCCCGACTTATAAATATCAATATGTTAGCATGTGATTAATTCCCGATGAACGAACAAGATTCCTTCGAAGAATCTCAGGGTCTATAATGACCTTCAAATGTGGCGAAGAGACGTCAACTTTAAGCTGGGGCACGAATGTGCCTTAGGGTAAGTGGCGAGCAAATCTGAACGGCCAAGGTCCACCCGCCCATATCTATAGCTAAGGCTTCATTCCAGATCCCCCTTGATGTTCTGCCTTTAGCGGTGAGGGGGGGGTCTAGAATCGAATGCGCAATTCTTGAATGGTCAGGATTTATTCGCCTTGATCAATGGTACTCAGGAGAATTCTGGACCCCCCCTTGCCATTTTGCCTTTCGGGGGGGGTCCGGAATGGTGTGGCGTGTGAAGTGGGTCCCGTCTCCTGTCACTTCACCCACCGTATCATGTTTCCCTTATGGCCACCTGTACTCCACTCAACTGCGTGACAAGGCCATTCCTAATGGCCATCTGCTAACCCTGCAGGGATTCGTCCCTATTAGCCTGTTGCTAGCCCTGCTGGGGTTCGGTGGTTGCAAAGTAGAACGATTCAACATCACTGTAGCACTGAGGCGCGAAATACAAAGAGGCCCCATGGTTATTTGACCTGTGATCATGACCCGCGATCACATGGGAACAAAGAGAGAGAAAGAGCTAGCTTGCACTAGGCCTCCATAGGTAATTCGGGGGCTCTGATTCTGCAGAAAGCAACAAAAATTTGATTATGGTAGTGGCTATGTGACAAAGTGGTATTAGAGCATGGTGACAACACTCGGCCTGATTGGGCTCATGAACAAGTTGCGCATAAGATCCGTTCGAAGCACTCCTACAAGGATTAACCCCCTAACTTAACTCTCTTATCCAGGATCAAAACTTGGAAACAAGAACCCGATTGTGTATGCATGTGAAAGAGTTATGAATTTATGCACAGGTTATAAAATGTATCTAACTCTTGACTAATAACCAGTGTTTGTCTTTTCACCTAAGCGGACGATCAGTTGTGGGAATTTACAAACTCAGAGAATGGTGACTCACCAAGAGGTGGGAGAAGGCTCCCACAATAGAGACGAAGAGTCTGACGAAAGAAGAGCAATAGGAACCCCTCCAAATCTAGACAAGACTGTGAGGAGTCTCATGGTTTAATTGCAAAGCTGCAAGGTTGACAATGAAAGGATGATGAAGGAACAAGAAAAGCAAACTGAAATTAATGCAATTTTACTGCAGAGCTTATCCGACCTACAGCGACAAATGCAACATGAACCCGAGATGTAGAAACATGGTCATATCAGTGGCCATACTGAGAGGAGCACCTCAAGGAAGGTCCACCCCAGAGGTAAAGGACCAGTG
>JZKD02S1522303.1:99389-110266 GCA_000966675.3 Picea glauca
CCATCTCACCCTGTCAATATGCTTCTCTTTCTGCTTCTGACTACTCTCCTTCTTTTATTTCTGAAAAGGTAGCTCTTCCTGAAAAGGTTTCATCCCCTATTGACTTACTGACTGCTCTCCCCTTTTGTTTCTAAAAGGGTAGCTTTTTCTTCCAAGGTTTCTCCTCTTGTCATTTCTGTAGGAAGTCATGTACCTCATTTTGTACATCAGAATGTTGCTTCTACGAATGTCGTTGTTTTGCTGGAACACTACGCAATTGTAGCTCATCTTTATTCAAACAACCCTTGGTTTTGTCCATCGATTCTCATCGATCTCTAACTAGGATACCAATTGTTTTTATTTCATCCACCTTGACATATGTACTCTCAACAATCTTATGTAGCCTAAGATTGTAGCATCTATATGCTTTCTTGGTAGAAGCATATCTAATAAGGATATCTTCATCAGATCTAGCATCACATTTTCAAAATTCTCATCATTCCTTTTGATGTAATCCTTACTTCCAAAGACCTTGAGGTATTTTACTGAATGAGCTCTTCCAAAACAAGGTTCACAAGGAGTTTTACTACTATTAATCCTAAGCTGACCTCTGTTCATATGAGTATTGATGTGCTTACATCATCCCTTTGTAAAAAAAAATCTTGTAGTTGGGTTTTTCCTTCTTCTGACTTTCATTTATTTTTATTTTCTTCACCTTCAGGGTCCTCCTTGGGATAGTGGCACTTGGATGCAAAATGAACAACTTTGCCACAGTTGAAACATTTGAAAAGAGGGTTGCCTTCGCACTTCCCTAATCGTTTCTAAAGTTTCCTAGTGAAATTGGCTTCTGCCATATCAGATTCTTCATGTCATTCTAGCCTTGAAGATTCATCTTCAATGTCATTATCATGTGCACCAGAAGCTTCTTTATCCTTGTCCTGAGAATATCCCCTAGTAGAAATTTTATTCTCCAAACTCCTATTGTTAGCTTCCTCAATTTTAGGAACAATATTTTCCTCATTTTTCTTATTTGGTACTTAGGATTTTATTTTCCATATCTTCTTATTTACTCTTGTTGTAATATTATGTGAAGCATTTCTTATTGACTGTTTTCTTGAGTTCCAACAGTTATAGGCTTTGTGGCCATATCCACTACAAGCATAGCATCTCATAGTGTAACAATGTGCAACAATATGTCCAACATAATTGCAATTCCAACATCTTATACTATTATTGAATCCACCAACTTGTTTTCCTCCATGATGCCTACATTCCAAGGCTTTATGACCATATTCATTACAAGAAAAACAATAACCGTTAAAGATACTCTCATACCTTCTTTAATTCATCCATGTAGGTGTCTCTCTTATGAACTTGCTTTGACGTGTATGAGTAGCTTCTGGATGTCTTCCTTGATCTGATCTTCTAAATTTTTTAGTGTTTCTTTTATTTCCTGAACGTGAAGAACCTGAGTCATACCTTCTTTCATTTTTTTCATATAAAGGAGTTTTGTCAGACCTGTCTTCATCTTTTACAAATGAAGGACCTGCATCAGATTTCTTAGGAGTATTGATCTCTTCCTTATTATATCCAAGGCCAGATTTGTCATATGGTGATCTCTGACTATCCAATATCTCATCAAGGGTCATAGAGCTATTCAAGAACTTGTTTTGGATGTCTGACTTCTCAACCTTCTTTCTAATATTCACAACTTCTGCTTCCAGCTCATGACAGGATTCTTTCTTTTTGTCCAACTAATTCCTTACAACCTCTTCTCTCCTTTTGGCTTCTTCAAGTTGGATTTTAAGATTGACATATTTTTCCCTTAGTTCCTTTAGATATGCAATGTTTTTTCTTGAGACATCATCTTCCTTCTTTTTTTCTTTTGCTTGACTGGTTTCATTTTTCAGTCTGTTGATTTTCTCTTCATTTTATTCTGTTAGATCATCAACTTTTGTTTTCAATCTTTTGATCTCATCTTCTTTGTTTTCTAACTGAATCTTTTGCTCAAATATGATTTCTTCATTGTCTTTGAGCTTTTCTTTTATTTCTACGATATGCTTCTGATTGCCAAGTTCATCATCTTCCTTCTCCTTTTCTTTTACTTGACTAATTTCTTTCTTCAGCTTCTCGATCTCCTCTTCTTTCTCTTCTAACTGATTTTCCTACTCATATATTATCTTTTCACTGTCCTGGAGCATTTTCTTTATTTCCATGCCATGTTTTTGACTATTTTCAATGAATTCTTGAGTGTAGTCATGAAGATAGCTATAGTCTGATTCATTATGGTGATAGAGGTATTCATGGAGACTCCAATCAACCTTTTCTTTGGCCTTTGATAGTTCTTCTTCTTCTTCTTCCATGGGATAAATGCTAACAGAACATTTTGTTATTGTATCTGAGTCTTCTTCTTTACTTGCAGAAGAGGATTCAATATCACTGCTATTGCAGTCGAAATATTGTGGAGAATCCTTACTTTTATTGATCGCTGAGTCTTCATCTTCACACTTGATAGGAATGTCTTCTGTGTGTTTATTTTTTATTTGATACATCTTTTCTAACTTTAGCCATAAGTCCTTGGTGGATGTGCATAGTGCTATGCTTGTCTTGATTGTATATGATAATCCATTGAGAAGAATCTTCAATGCCACTTCATTGTTCTTCCTTGCTCGTCTTTGGATTGTAATTTTGGATAGATTCTTTGATGTAGTTAAGTCCAAGGGCTTGCTTACTACTGAATTACAAACCTCAGATCCTTTTGATTTCAAAAACTGGTTCATATTTTCTCTCCATGAGGAATAATATGTTCCATCGAATAAAGGAGCTTCAATTGCGGAGACAGCCATGTTTCCACCCATTTCTTCAGGATCTGCCTTCCAGTAATTAAACTGTGTTTTGAAGGAACCTTGCTCTGATACCAATTGAAGAACNNNNGGGGGGGTGAATTAGTGTGTGAACTATTCTAACTTTTTCTTTCTTCAAGTTACCAATTAGAACATAATGAACATATTAATAAGAATCACATCATAATTACAATGAACACAAAGACACTAGATGTTTTGTATAAGATTTTGTATAATAAATATGAACATAGTAATATGAATATGTAATCAAGGATTTTATTTTTAGCACCAACTAAAGTTTCAGCACCAACTAAAGTAAGGAGCACCAACCCCTCGGAGAGCACCAACTCTCTGCCAAGACCCAACTTGCTCATAGAACCCAGTCTATCCAACTAGAGTTTATTCAACTCCAGTAGTAGTGATCCATTATAGAATCAACTACATTTTATGATCAGAGGTATACTATAAAACACTTATCACTGCATTTCATCTTCTCTCTGTAATTCACATTTTCTTTCCTCTAATAACTTCTTGGAATCTGCTTCAACTTATTTAACTTATGTTTTGAACTGCATTTTATCTTCTCTCTGTTATTCACATTTTCTTTCCTCTTATGTCTTCTTGGAATCTGCTTTATCTTTGATCTTCTATTATGGACTGCAGAGACACATTCTTCTCACCACTTTTTCTCATTTATATAATCTTCAAACTGGTGTGAAATTTAAAACAACGCATCCCTTTATTTGAACCATTGTACCTTTTCATTTAAAATGATAATATAAACTTTAATTAATATCATTTTCCTTTTTATTCTTTTTCTTATTCATTATTCATGTTTTTCATGATTTAAATCTCTTTTAATCATGACTGTGTATCGGTTCATTTTTGTCATAAATTGATCAGAGTCATGGATCAATTTAATCTTGTATACTCGATCCCTAATCTTTGTTATATTTACAGAGACCGGATTTTGTGAAGGCACTTCCTTCAAACCATCACATATGACCAATGGCATAGAACCACGAGCTATAACAACTATAGAGACATATTACAATCTTCCCTTTCAAACTTCTTTACCATATGACCAATGGCAATGACCTGAACATTTAGGCGAGACGAGTGTATGAGTGCTTTACCAAATCAACGGTCACGATTCATTCTCCCGATGAGATGGGCGGCTAACGGGATTTTGGTTTTTAGACATTCGAGTCTTCCTGACTTCACACTTTACTAAACTCACGATCACAAAATTGTCGAAACAATCGGACGGTTCAAATTCCCCACTGAGATGGACGGTTGAGGGGGTTTCGACGTTTTAGGCATTCAAATCTTCGTGACTTCCACTTTCATAATTCCTGATTACAAAATGGTCGGTCAAATCGGATGTGTCATATTCTCCACGAAGATGGATGGTCATCGGTTCTTCGACGTTTTTCTCATCAGGTCTCATGACCTCCAATAGTTAGAAAAATCTCGATTAGGATATTGCTGAAATGATCGGATGACTCACATTTGTTTTGCGAAGATAGATCAATGGTTAATATTTGATCCTTATATTCCTTTATCCGACATTCAAGGCTTAATCAAGCGTTGAGATGGATGGTTGTCGGGATTTCGGTGTTTTTCCTTCGAATCTTCGTGATCTCCAATAGTTCAACTCCCGGTGACTGTAAATCACTTGACGCGTGTCCCTTTCGGAGTTTCGGTGTTCGGGACTTATGGACACTAGATTTTTTTCTTACAATGCAAAACTTCGAAGTGAAACTCTCGGGGGTGATGTAAATGCTTACGTCACTTGATGATGTGTCACAATCCTATTCGCTGCCATGTGTCATTCATATACGCGATATACATGTGACTGTAATTCCATATCAACTTGACACTTGTCAGTGTCTGAGTATTCCACGTGTCCTTAGCTGACGTGGTTTGTTGTGTCGTTTTGCCTTGGTTCAATCCAACGACCCTCCAACGTTTTCCAGATCCGACGACCCATGATTTCTATAGCGATTTCGCGTTTCGCTATTTTGGAAGATTAAGCACTTCCATTCTTTGACTTTCCAGTCAGCGAAACGATGACCCTTCACCACGTGTCCTCTGGCTCAATGGCCAAGATTCGCTCTCGATCTAATGGTCTCGATCATTTCTCTATTTTGGAGTGTTTAACTAACTCCTGGGCTTATCCTCCTCTCAGCTCAATTGGATTCGACGGTTGTCGGGAATTCTAACTCTGATAGGACGGTTGTTGAGCCTTCTCGCCTTTTCTATGCATTGTTCAACTTCTCATCCTTTTCCTGTGCAATGGCCAACTACATTATGCAATGTGCTTCTTCCATCTGAGATTTGATCCTCATTCGCTAACCCTCCTGAGATTTTATCATAGGATTGTTGATCCTATCGTGATCAACAATAGACACGAAATACTTCGGTACTTCTGAGCTTTGATCTCCATACAGTTCGTTCTTCCTCCTGAGCTTGCACTATTGATTACTGCACACTATTTGACAGTAATCCTGTTCTTAACAACAGATCACAAAGACTGTTCACATCAATGACAATCTCTACTCTGCATGTAAACAATAGACCATCACAGCAACTGTTGATATCAATGACACACTATCCAACAATCTCCTCTGTCTTTAAACAACAGATCATCACGACTGTTGACATCAATGACAATCTCAGCTGTGGTTATTCATCATTAACAATAGATCATCACATCGACTGTTGACATCAATGACAATATTTCCAACACCTTCTTTATTTATGTTTGAACATAAGCTTTATTTATGCTCTTTAATGCAATTCATGTAATGGTCATCGAATAAAAGATTCTAGATCATGTTGGTATCATAGCAATGTTCTTTGACTTGAATTGCAAGCGTGAATGCTTACTAGGTCCAAGATAAAAGAGGGTGAAGGAAAACTTGAGACTTTCAACCCATAGATTGGACGTGCAACTCGAAGAAGGAAAATGGGAGATGAAGAACTTCGTCAAAATATGAAAAGAATTTTCACAAGGCTTTCTACCGAATGTCAGACATGGTAGAAAAATTGTTTGGAAATTACGAGAAGAGAGTGGAAAAGAAGGAAAAGAAGAAGAAAGATAAAGCAGAGGATGATGTTGCAGAAGACCAAGGAATTGGAGGAGACCCTCCTAATCCTCCATCTTCGTCTTCAAGTTCAAACTCTTTTTCCTCTTCCTCTCACTCTCATCATTTTAGTTTTCATCCAAATGCTTCTAAAAATACATTATTGAAACTAGATGTGAAATTTAATTTACCCATGTTTAATGGAGAAGCTAATGCATATAAGTTAAATAATTGGATTAGACAGATCGAAGTTTACTGTCGTGTACATCGGATCGAAGAGGAAGAAGTGAAGATCCAATTGGATTCTCTTCAGCTGGAAGGCACAACCCTTGTATGGTGGGACATCAAACTTCAGAAAGGAAGAAAACATAATGGTAAACTCCTTTCTTCATGGTCTAAATTTACATCTGCATTGAAAAACAAAATTTATCCATTAGATCATGTACAAAAAGCCATGATGGAATGGAAAAATTTGAGACAGGGTAAAGGTCAGAGTGTTTAGATTTTCACAAAAGATTTTAGGAAACAGGCACTTGCATTGAATATTCATTTATATTCTCATGAAACTTTGATGAAGTATATTGGTGCACTTCACAGTTACATTCATCACACATTATTGTTGTTTAATCCCACAAATTTAGATGAGGTGTGTGTGCAAGAAAATCACCTTGAAAGCAAGGGGAAGAATGTACAAGAAGATCACAAGCATTTAGAAAACCATTTCAAAAGGAAATGCAAAGGAAATGATAAGAGGACAACTACAACAAAGAAAGAGGGAGAAAAATCATCTTTCACTCATTACCAGAAAGATGGGCACGATGACGAGCATGGTTG
This sequence comes from Picea glauca, assembly GCA_000966675.3. Classification (NCBI taxonomy): domain Eukaryota; kingdom Viridiplantae; phylum Streptophyta; class Pinopsida; order Pinales; family Pinaceae; genus Picea; species Picea glauca. The sequence continues at coordinate 106,135 of JZKD02S1522303.1, forward strand.
GAATCTGCATCCAGAGTTAAGACCAAAGCAATTTGGTGGCAAAAGGAAGCAGAAAATTGTTGCTACAATGAAACAATACCTGGGTTCTGACTCAGGTGATGAAGAGAAGATCACAACAGTTGGATTACAAGGCAAAGTTTCCTTGCATGCTAGTTCAAGTTCTACAATTCCATATCTTGAAAATGATAAAAGAATAAGTGAATTATTCCACATAAGAGTAGTGACAAAGCATACAAAAGTGGAAAATTTGTTTGACCCGGGCTCACAAGTTAAATTGATATATGAAGAGATTGTAAATAAACTGGGACTAACCACAAGACCTCACCAGAAACATTACCCTCTTGGTTGTGTGCATGAAAATGAAAAACTTCAGGTTACCAGATAGTGTAGAGTGAGGTTTGATATTGCTTCTAATTTAATAGATGAGGTGGATTTGGATGTGGTTCATTTGGATATATGTGGTATTGTACTAGGGAGTCCTTATCTTTACGGAAAAAAAATGCTATCTTCTTTCAGAAAGAAAAAAAAATACCATCTCACAAAAGATGGAGTGGGATATATTTTTAGATCTCATAGCAAGGAAGCTAACCCATCACTTATTAGTGTAGGTCATAAAGAGAGTTATAAATACTTGTAAGAACCTTGTACTTACGATTGTCAAAACAAAAGAGCCTGATAAGTCTAATGCTTTCGATGCTTTTGATCATTTTCATAACAATGAAATGTTTGAGATGAGACATGTATTTCAGTGGGAAGGTAGACAGAAAAGGGCCTTCGACACTTTGAGAGAAAAGATCAACCCCGCACAAATGCTAGATATACTTGACCTTCAACAACCCTTCAAGGTTGAGACCAGTACCAGTGCAGATGCCATGAGAAAAGACATGATTTTTAGACCTCCTAGTTTTGTGTCTATTGTTTTGAAGAATGCTCATGTCAACTATGTTGAAAAATATGTTATTGATGAAGTCTTCAAAGATGTATTTGAGAGGTTAATCTATGGATTGCGGGTGAAAATATTTTTTTTGCAGGGAAAACTACTCTACCATTTTGGTAGACTTTGTATTCCTACCATTGAGAAAGTGCATGTAGTTGGAGAAGTTACACTTCTCTTGTATTTGGTCATTTTGGGGTAGAGAGGTTGTAGTGCATTTGTTGAGGATATGTTTTCCTCGAATGAGAGTAATTGTAACCATGATTGTAAATGGGTGTGTGTTGTGCATTTTAATCCCACTAATATAAAATTAGGGTTGTACACACCACTCCACGCTCATTCTCATCCTTGGGAGAGTATCTCTATGGATTTTGTAAGGGGGTTTCATATGTCAAAAAGGGGTCATGACTACGGGTATGTAGTAGTGGATATGTTTATCAAGATGTGTGTTTGGATGCCATGTAAAAAGTAGATCACTGCTGAGCAAATTGCTCATCATTTCTTTCATCATGTATGGGTCCACTTTGGACTTCCCACATCCATTATCTCAGATCGAGACACTCGATTCCTTGGAGAGTTTTGGACAATCTTGTGGAGAATGATGGACACCAAGTTGAAGAGGAGTACTACTTTCCATACATAGATTGACAACCAGACAAAGGTTGTTAACATAACAATGGTTCATTTTCTCTGAGGTTATTGCAACAAACATCCCAAGTTGTGGGATGATCAAATACAGTATGTGAAACATGCATATAATCGAGCCTTGCACTCTTCCACGCAAATTTCACCATTTGAGACATGTTTTGGGTATCTACCTAAGACTCCCTTGGACTTGAAATTTGGCAAAGATGTCGAATCAAGTGAACGAATAGATGAATACATAGCCTGCAAGTTCATTCAGAGGATTTAGCAGGTACACTAGACAGTTCAGGAACGGTTGGAAAAGAGTCAAGCACAGTACAAAGCTCATCATGACAAGCACAGAGTTGATCACTAGTTTCAAGTGGGAGATCAAGTGTGGATCCACATCAACAAAGATAGGTTGAAGGGAAAAGGAAAGAAGCTCAAACCCATTAGATATGGACCCTTCACCATCTTGGAGAAGATTGGCACAAATTCTTTTCGCCTAGATCTACCACTGTATATGCAGATATACTCAATTGTAAATGTAGAGAACCTGAGACTTTATGGGCCTCCAATGATCATGGATCAAAATGAGAGTGTTTCAGTACCTTTAGTGGACGATTTTTCTTCTGAGTACTTGGACGAGTTAAAGGAAGATACCATCCTAGACAGAAGGACGAGGACTTCACGCAGGGGTGGTATTGAATATCTTCAAGTGGGGCTTAAGGGAACACATCCAAGAAAAGCACGGTGGATCGAGAAGGAGAAAGTGAGGGAGAAATTCTCTCACCTCTATGTTGATTGATAAGGCTTTTGGAGGCCCAAAAGCTTCTTAATGGGGAGGAATGATCTAAGAGGATCTAAAAGAAAAAAAAATCAAAGTCCTCAAATCTCAGCAAAAACGGCAGCAAGTCGAAGAGCTCGTTGCGACCTTTCCAACATTGTGAATGACACCTCAAATGAAGTCTGTATGACAAAGATATGGTCAGTCAAAGTTGTGGTCAACCCTAGTCAAAGTCAACATTGACATCAACATCCGTACAGGTGACATCAGCAGTCAACCATATAGGGGTGACATTAGTGTCCAATGGATAGCTTTATTTGGTCTCCTTATTTTAAAACAAGAGGACATTGGAGTGTCATTGAGGAGGTGTTTCAACTAATCTTGCTCAACTACCTAAGAATGATCTAAATCGATTTTTCCAAAACCACTGAAATAGATGGTTTCCTAAAGAAAACCTAATGATTCATTTGCTACCAACCTTGGAGTGACATATTCATTCCAAAAAATGACCTAATTCCTAGTGATCCAGACATCCCATGAAAGGAATTTTGGCAATGCAATCTAAACTTGTTTAATCATTTTTTTTTATAAACAAAATTGCTAGAGTAAGCAATAGGTCATGTTAAAAAAATTTGCCTCTAGTATTGAGGAAATGGGATTAGGTGGTCCAACTATTGAGTGGGTAAATTCCAAGCTTGGATAGAGAATTTGCGTTCTAGAAATAGGTGTGATGAGGTCTCCTTCATAGCACAATAAAAGGGGCTTTGAGAGGGCCCATGGATACCTCTTTTCCTCAAGTTTCCATTTTTTAGGAATTTTCTTTTCACCATGATTCAGTAGAACAATTTAACTTTGGGAAGATAGTCCCCACTCCATATACATTTCCAGATAGAAAATTGTGGAGGGAGGTCAAGTTCCATCAACTTAGTGCGACTCCCTAAATTTATAGAATATTTCCCTCCTTTTGACCCCCATCCCCTAGTGTCCTTTGTATTTATCTCAAGCAGCACTACCCACTAAAGATGAGATAGAAAATAGGCATATTGATCTTTGAGTGTTTTCAGTGTATCAAATTATTGCTAACCTATCTATCACCCATTGTTGGCTTGGACTTAGCACGACAAATCAAATACTGATTGGATTTCCTAATTTAGATGCCAGACTCTACTATCAAATAAAAAGTGTATGTGAGATAGAGGAGGAAGACCCAAAATTTAACTTTTCCCACAAACAAATACATTTACCATTACTAAGAATCCAAGATAATTGATCTCAAATAAGAGGTGGAATCCTTACATAATCTCTAAATTGGGGACCCTCCCTAGGCTAGCAAAGGATCGTCAAGACATCTCAATCTACTCCTTTAGAGGGATTTCGTATGAAAATCTTATTTCCACCATTCTAATGGGCCAAATACCATCCTCCACGGAATTTTGGCATCTAGAACCAAGTTAACCAATAAAGGATCCTCTATCGTGAAGTCTCCTATATCATAGGGATCCCTCATTGTGGCCCAATTCACCAAGTGATATTTTTTGGAGTTTGATTTCCCACCTTCCCATAGGAACTTTTTGAATGTCTCTACCAATATTCTCGGAAGTGATTACTAGGGACAATAAAGAAGAACTCTAATAAATTGGGAGGGTATATAAAACCAATTTGATTAGAACTATCTACCCTAGTGGATTAAACCATTGAGATCCCCACTAATTCATTTTATTTTTAACCTTCTAGATGATGGGATACCAATTTGTCACCTTATGTTGTTGAAGTGCGATGGGGATCCC
>JZKD02S1522303.1:167017-182043 GCA_000966675.3 Picea glauca
TTGTAAAAAGGCCTTCCGAGCCTCATTGTAACCATCTTCTCACGGATGCGAGTAGCAGCCACATCTCTTCTCAGAGATAAGCTACTAGCGCCTTAGCTAGTTTATTTACATTCTGCCTGTAAGCATATTTCAGTCATTTGCTATTAATGAAATGAAGTCTTATTGCCGCTGCATCTCTGCGTTTATGTGTATTTATGTATTTCATTTTGTTCCTACATAAATCCGTATCATGTTACCAACTAATTTCGACACATTCTACATCATTGACAACAACAAAGACTCCATCATCTTTGGTCGACGTGACACATGAGGGCATGAGTGGCAATCATGATTTGAGGTAGAAGCCTCTTGTGATGATCCTGCATGAAGAGGATTCAAAGTTGCAAGTGCTTGAGGAATGTGCTTGTTTTGTATTATGGGGATCATGAGCCACTTCTATTGGAGATCCCACTAAAGGCTCAAGGCTTAGCTATGAAGGAGATAGTTCAACACATTCATTGGGACTAGGCTGCAAGGAAGTATATGCATCCATGGATTGGGTGGACAGATATATGGCATACATGGGCATGTGTTGGGGAACAAGTCCAGGTGACATCAATAGAGTGACGGATATAGTGCAACCTACAAGACATAGGATAGTGTAGGAAGATTCAGTAATCGGTAGTAGTGTGCAAGGGTATTCATTGGCACACGAGAGTGTACATTGGAGTTGTGGGGTGTTTCTACCAGAGAGACCTCCTGAAGGAATCTTCAGGCACACCATTGAGTTGAGGTTGCTAGGATCGGTGAGTGGATGGATGAGCCTTGGGGAGAAGCATATCATCATATGAGTATAAGGGAGCAACTGGATAGGCACAGGTCTACTTCCAATCTTCATTATGATCTCTTGCTTGTACCCTTGGGGTTGACCAATGCGATAGTGTCTTTCTAGTGTTGCAGGCAGTGAAAAAGGCATCTATTGATGTTATTTGATGCCCTCATTCTATCCAGCAGTACATGGGAGTTTCACTTGAGTCAATTGGATGAGATAGGTGGCATTTTATTCATGTCAGAGGTCTTTCATTTGGACCATGTGACTTGTGCGCAGAGTGCACAGGAGGAGATCCAGACGCTGTTCAATCGGTTCACAGAGATTTTAGTAGGTATTGGGAGTGATGGACTTCTAATTTGGTGGTGGGATCCTGGAATTCATCAGAGTGATAAATTTCTTCAAATGATAAGGGTGATTGAGAGGGTCATGTCACTGATTGGTCTGCGTCATTGTGGGGATGTTGTGAGAGGAGTTGTTGAGCCTTGTTCTATATGGTGAGGTATATTTTCCCTCATGATACCCAGGATCGAGTCTATCCTTGGATTGGTAGACTTTGATGTCACCAAGATGCCTTCGAAATACATGATCAAAGATAGTGAGTTCAGGTATTTTAGCTTGGGGGTCTAGGAGAGGAGAGTGTAGTCTAAGCATGGTGGTCTGAAGGTTATGATCGGAGGGGTGAAATGTTGATATAATGGGACCTCTTGGAGATTAGATTGGGACCCTGGAACTATAGTGCTTGACAGTTCGACAGCTGATACAGATGAGATGGTCAGTTTTCACTTTCTGAAGTTTACTCTTGGGATGCTTAGGTTTGGTTTCTTGGAGGAGTGGTCCTCTGAGGAGTTGACCGAGTTTGTGTAGCTTCTGACCACTTGGCTTATCATAGGTAGTGAGGTGGATTCTTGTGTTAGAACCTGGTAGATCAAGGTTATGAGTAGAGGATGCTTCACATCATACAGGTTAGTTTGGGAGCCTGGTGACTTTACTACTTATAGGTTGATCTGAGAGAGGTTCGCATGGAGGGACTTTGTAGATGGTGTGTTGGGAGATTTTATGGACGATGCTTCGATGATTGTAGTAGGTTGGGGGTGCTGGAGTATTAGGGATTTTCCCTTAAATACTTGGATATTAGGTGCCGTTGATGACATATTAGTTTGTGACCACATAGACTTCTCTGGGATGTCTGAATTTAGAGCTAGTTTGGTTGACTTTACTGAGATACATTGATAGGAAATGATCCTTGATAGTGGGGACGATTCTTTGAGGCATTATAGCTTGTGGATGTAGAAGTGGAGGATGTAGTCTAGGTAGGAGGATCATATATTTATGATCATAGTGCCACAACGTCAACATGATGGGTCCTTTTCGATGATAGCATGGAACCCTGGGATTTTATGGGTTGACAATTTGGTAGCTGGTACATATGGGAGAGCTAGTAGTTACTTTCAAGAGGCACCTAGTGTTAGTACATTGCAGGGAAATGTTGTGGGTGGTAGGTGCTCTGCATCTTTCATATTGGTTTGGGACCCACAAATCATTATTAGTTTCAGTTTGGTTTAGTTTGTTGTTCCTATGAGTATGATGGCATTGCTTGAGGACAAGCAATCTTTGGGAAGACAATATTGTCATGTCCCCATTTTTGGATTCCCCTGCTCTATAGTCAAAGGAGACCTTGTGAGTTTATTTCATTTTGACCATAGGAGTAAAATGAGGTTAACAATGAGCTCGAGAAATTTGGAGGACTTATATGGGGTCCAAGCGAGTCCCTTCACCATATTTTGTCATCAGGATCATTTCTACACAATCTACTTTTGGTTCTATGGTGTTTCGACGATTTCCATAATATTGGGTTATTATTGAACATACTTTAATTAATTACACTAAAGGTACTATTGACACAAGGGTAGACCCAGGGTTCAACGCTTCAACAACGCACCAACAAAACCCTAACTACCGGCCCTTTCGAAAACACCTGCGAAGCAAATGAAGTCTCACCGGAGGTAGAGGCAGGGGTGATTGCAGGACTCAGATGTCTCCAACCTAGATGGGACACAGATATGTGATTAAAACACCTTAACATAGCATTTATCAGTTATCATTCATTAGTATTTAGCCTTTGTTCACAACGCAAATAAACCCTAATTACAGAGAAACACGGTATTCAACCAGATCTAATACATCCAAGCACTAAGCACATCAAAATAGATTATATCTAACATTCATTCATATTACTCAGTACTAAGCTATCATATCAAATACATCTAAACATACATTACTGCACTAAGCATAAATCGTATGAACAATAAAAAAACCATAATGCACAAAGCAACCATAACACAGGATATACGTGGTTCACCCCCAGCCTAGGGCTACATCCACCAACTCTTCTTCTCTTTATTGTCTTTTGTCAATCATCTACATGCACAGAGCCATACAATCCTACTCCACATAGGACAAGAGATCTACACACATTCCGCCAGATCCTCCTTCCCCGAGATAGGTTACAACACAAAACCCTGTACAAGCTTCTTACATCCACTTTCACTCAACTCTGCAAGTATTCAACACAACATGCACAAAGCCTTTACAACTATTACTTGCACTTAGCACAACATCACACACATATCTCTAGTGTCTAGTCACCACCTCTTACATCGCCTAGACATCTATTTATACATTACAAAAGGGCCTAGACATGGGTAAACCCATGGGTCGACATCCCCATACCCATTACATATGTCCAAAACCCAAAACTCCCTAAACAAGGGGCCAAGATCCCGTGATCTTCGCTTCGAATTGCGCTCTGCCTTCGACAATCTGTCGAAGTCCCAAAAATTGGTCAAACATGACCAAGGTTTCCCAAAACTTGGTTAAGGGCCAACAACCCCCCAACACTCACCTATGATTCATCCCGAGTCACTCTGATCTGGGTAGCTCTACCTCAAAAGCCTCGAGTTTGGCTCGAGCTGCTTCGACTTGCTACTTTTCCAGGGCCTCCTGCTCGGTGAATTCTTGAATAACTGTCTCATTCACAGGTCCTTCCAAGCATTGTTCGACTACAGTGAAAACTTGTTCCAGCTCTGCTCTACGTCCTTCAATCTCCTCAAATAGTTGTCAAGCTTCATCCTGGACTGGTTGGAGCCTCTGAGTCACTTCCATGACTTTGCACTGTATGGTATGGACCTGATGTTGAGCAGTGCGTTGTTCCTAGGATCTTTTCATCCTCTCAACTGCTGACAGAAGTTTCAACTGGGCCTATACTGCCACTTCTTTCTGCTTTTTCTCCTAGAGATGTGATTCCAATGTCTTCAGTTCAGGGTCCTCAATAAGTCACTCATAAGTCTACGCACTTCTACTGCTAAGTTGTTTACATTCCAAAGCTAATGCTCTGATCCTCTCAACTATGCTCTGGGTAGTGGCTTCTCTTTGGTATCGCATGTCCTGCAGAGTGCTTGGTATTGTTTGTAGCTCTAGATCTGTTATTCTCTATTGAAGTTGTTGGATGGATTCAACAAGCTTCACTATTTGATTCTCCACTGGGTCTTCCTCCTTTTGCTCTAATCCCGTCACAAAGAGAAGTTCTTTGTTGACTTCTTCTTTGACTCTGATCTACTCTATGAGTAGTTGTTCTTTCTCTTGCTGGATCTACGCTCTCTCCTCTTCGAACTGGGTTTGGAGGTCATCCTTCCCCTGCCATGCAACTCAACATTTCTCTATCACTTCCTCTTGTTCTTGCTTCAGGGCCACTATGGCATGTTCTTTTTCTTCCTGTGTGCAACGAAGGTGAGCTTCGGTCGCATCAACTATTCTGTGGAGTTGGGTAGGCTCATCTCCCAACTCTGGTTCTTCTGATGGCAGAGGTACAGTGGACACTGCATGGATGGAGTGAAGGGCTTGATGTACCCCGCTCAGCTCTGCTTCAAGCCTTTCATACATGGTTTCCTATTTTTCTTCATTTCTCTGCAAAAGATCTTCCGAGGCGTCTGATACAACTGTGATGATGAATTCGAAGTCATCGAGCGTGAGCACAGTCTACAGCTTGGTCTTACTATCTTTTGACTTCTTCCACGATGTGAGTTTCGTGGGGGAAACCTTTCTTTTGTTGGATGGCTCTGCGTCATCAGGGGGATTCTATGGTGGTGTTACTTCACCTTGCTTCTACTTATCTTCTTCTCCATTGTTCTCTTCTTTGTCTACTTTGTCATCACCTCCTCCGCTAGGTGATTCTGAATCAGTCTCCTCTGATGCGTTGTTAAGCTTATGTACCTCTTTTGTCTTCTTCCTTCTGCTAGTTCCAAGTGTATCATACCCTTCGCGAGTGACCACCGGGCTTTTGATTAGTTTGGGGTCAGACAGTTCTGCGGGGTCAACTAGGATAAGGAGATCTATAAGCCATTCCTTAGTTATTTCTTCTAGGTCCTCCTCTATGAGCTTGTAATAACTCTTTAGTACTTCTTTGTGTTCATCTCCATGCACAATGATATAGATGAAATGTTTGTCTGTGTGGAACTTCACAAATGGCCTGAACCTATGCAAGGTGTTCGACGTCATACGAGGGACAACCTCAATAGCCCTCTTTAACTGTAGGTAGTAGGTGTGGAACACCACGTTTGATTGCCATTGTTTTCCCATGTCACTCGAATACCAGAGCGTGGTGAACTTCATAGCTAAGGGTTCAGATGGCTCTATTTCAGGGAAGGTTGCACCTTTCGGCATCTCCTAGGCAATGAATGCGATGAGGATAAGAAACCAACTAAAATGGAACTCATAGCCTTGATCCTGAGCTTTGTGGGAGTCTTGTTCTAACCAGTTCACTAAGTAGCTTGCCCAATTCATTTGTAGCCCCTCCACGCATTTTCCTGTGAGGTCAACAACAAACCCCATGACCTGCATGGGTCTATTCTTTCTTACTAGCTTACCAACAATCAACTGGTAAGTGAGGCACACTATGTCATTCTGGATGGAGTCTACCTTGTAGCCTCGCTTCCCCTTCTCCACATCACCATATGTATCTTTAATCTTCTGCACCAAGGCGCGGTCTGCAACATTTCTTGGGTAAAAGTCTTGCGAGTCTGGTCCCTGCATGCTCAATCTGGTGATCTAACGGATCAGCACTGGATTGATGGTGATGCATCTATCCAGCCATAGATAACCGCCATGGAATCTCGATAACATGAGCTTAACGCAAGAATTAACCTCTCGGTGCCTTCTAAAATGGGTATCTTCATTATGTTCAAAATAGTGGACTACGCGAGGTACATATTCCATGGTTGGGGGATTATCCTCGACTTCTTCCCCTTTGTCCTGGTCAAATACCTATGTGGGGTGAGCATGCCAAAGTTCTTGCAGTCTCCCAAGTTGAAGTCATTGATCTTCAACATCAGAATCTTATCCTGCTGAGGCTTTCTTGTGCGTATCCCCTTCGGGAGGTACACAGTAATCAGGGTGTAGTCAAATTCCCTGGGGACACTGTCACGATTCATCGCACCGGCCAGAGGCGGGATGTAGTCGGGAAGGATGGATGGGATTAAATTCATGTTTTCCAAGTCATCATGATGTTTGGTGTGTTTCTCAGTCACAATTCAGGATGGTCCAGATTCGCGAGCAATCGACGGGGAGGCTTGCACTCCTCACGTCAATGAAGCTTGAATTCTGACAGACATCACCTTCTCAGCCATAAGGTCGATTAGAAATTCTTCGACAGACTTTTCTATGGCACTGAGTTCATCTAGCATGCACACTTGATATCAGATAAATCAGGTCAATGAACAAATGCTCAATGTAATAGGACAGGTAGCAAAGTCTCAGTAAACACATGGTAACAATGAGTTCTCTTGTTGGCTCGGATACAATTCGTGAAAGTGTTCTCGACGCAACATTCGATGGAATAAGTAGAAAACGATGTAATAGATCCCTCCAACAAACAAGAACCCTTCATCAATGCAGTTATGTCCATTATGGCACGGTCCCAACGGTCCGATGGTGAGCTTTCTGATCATAAATGTTGTTCTAACAGTTCGGGAATGTCAATCTAACGGCTATATTTCTCTGCCATGGTGAAGTGCCAATCTGAGTTGGTCTGATATTCCGATGAAGTTCAAATTCTAGAGACCTTCTTTCTGCGAAGTCTTCTCTGGAACTTCCTATAATTTCTCCAACTTTTCTTTCTTCTTGCTGATCTTTCTATCCTTCTTCCCTGTGATTTGTGTCTTGCTATTCCTCTTTCCATTCTGATTCTTATCTCTTCTTGGCATAGTAACTTTGCGTTGTTGATGGTCTTTCCTAGGGTTCAAGGGAAATGCTTCTTCTCTGTCTGGGATAGGTGCTCTATTCTCCTATACAAACATGTGTTTCCAATCGTCCCATGTTCTTTCAACTTCAACATCCATATTTCTAGTCCTTAGTAACTTCGACTGGTTTTCTTGTTCTTTCAGTAAGTGTGCTATTCTTCTAGTCATGAAGTCTCTTAGTTCTTGCTTTTTCTATTCTAGAGCTTCCTCTTCTTTTCTTTAGGTCTGATCTTTCTCAATCTAGGTTTTTCCTAGTAACATAGCAAATGGGGCATTGTTCTCAAGAAATTTAACAACCTCAAATTCTTCCCTTTTCGAAGTTCCATGAGAAGTCATAAATGTATGGGTAAGTCTTCCACATAGAGTTATCATCTTTCCTCTAAATAATCCTATTCCTCCCAGTGAAGGAATCATAGCAGGCTTTCCCAAAATTTCCCTAGTTCTTTATGTCATGATATTCACATGTGTTTCCTCATCCATAACACAGTCTATCTCGAAGTCTCCTATTCTTGTTTATATGCACTATTTCTCTTTGAATATCTCTGATAAGTTGATATCTCTATGGTCATTTAGGGTTTCTTTCATTTGTAGTAATACAGTCTCTGATTCTTTCTCGGGTTCTGCCATGGTCTCAGTTTCTTGGCCTTCCTCAGGGTCTTCTTGTCTCATATTCATTATTTCAACCTTAGCAATCATTCTAGGGCAATCCAAAACTTCATGGTCCATAGATTTACAACAAAGACAACTAGGTCTTCTACCAGGGCATTCCTTAGCAAGATGTCTCAGTCTTCTTTAATTGTAACAAAGAGTTAATCCTCTCTTTCTCTTAAATCATCGCCAACCTTTCTTGTACTGTGCACTAGGATCATAGTGGCTAGCCTACAAAAAATTCTTTCTAGGGTCCTGTATCCATTTGTTAGTCGAAAAATCTTTTCTATGCATAGGAATAACATATCTTTCACAATTTCTATCAGATCTACTTATATCAAATCTTCTTTCTCCTAACTGTGCTCTATTTTTTAGACCAGGACAAAATTTATCAAACATACCTAGATCCATACTTTCGAAACAAAAATTTCCACTTATATTACCTTTAACAGAGCACAAAGTTTTCAGATATTACCTCTTCAATAAAAAAAATTCACTGTTCTTACCTTTATCAGAGTACAAAGATTTAATATCTTACCTATTTTCTTCAGATCTGCCTCCTTTCTTAGTATAGAGAGTCGCAAGACAAGTATAATACTATGCACTAGGGCAACAGATCTATGCACAAAGATTTTTATATTCCTCAGTTCCCAACAATCACAGTTTCAGGTCTCGGCAACGAAACCATTTGTTGGCACAAGGGCAGACCCAAGGTTCAATGCTTCAACAACGCACCAACAAAACCCTAACTATTGGCCCTTTCGACAACACCTGTGAAGCAGATGAAGTATTACCCGAGGTAGAGGCAGGGGTAGTTGCAAGACTCAGATGTCTGCAACCTAGCTGGGACACAGATCTGTGATTACAACACCTTAACACATCACTTAATAGTTATCGTTCATTAGTATTTATCCTTTGTTCATAGCGCAAATAAAACCTAATTACAGAGCAGTGTAGTATTCAACCAGATATAACACATCCAAGCACTAAGCACATCAAAATAGATCAGATCTAACATTCATTCATATTAATCAATACTAAGCTATCATATCAGATACATCTAAACATACATTATTTCACTAAGCATAAATCATATGAACAATAAAACAACCATAATGAACAAATAAGCCATAATAGAGGATATACATGGTTCACCCCTAGCCTGGGGCTATGTCCACCAACTCTTCTTCTCTTTATTGTCTTTTTTCAATCATTTACATGCACAGAGCCACAAGATCCTACTCCGCATAGGACAGGAGATCTGCGCGCACTCCACTAGATCCTCCTTCCCCGAGCTAGTTTATAGCACAAATCCCTGCACAAGATTCTTACATACACTTGCACTCAGCTCCACAAGTTTTCAACACAACATGCACAAAGCCTTTACAACTATTACTTTCACTTAGCACAACATCACACACATAGTTCTAGTGTCTAGTTGCTACCTCTTACATCGCCTAGACATCTATTTATACATTGCAAAAGGGCCTAAACATGGGTAAACCCATGGGTTGACATCCCCATGCCCATTACATATGCCCAAAACCAAAAAATCCCTAAACAAGGGGCTGAGATCCCATGATATCCACTTCGACTTGCGCTCTGCCTTCGACAGCCTGTCGAAGTCCCAAAAAGTGGTCAAACACGACCAAGTTTTCCCAAAACTTGGTCAAGGGCCAACATGTACTATTTGTATCATATTATCTGAAGGGATACATTCATGTAATAGCTCATTGCAACCAGGAAAAAAATATTTAAAGCCTGATATGATGTGAAACGAAATTCCAGCATCCAAGAATGTCTTAAAATCCAATTAAGCACTTCCCAACATTAAAAAAAAGGGCTTAAAAAGGGTAACTAAATGAAAAGAAAAAAGGGAAATAAGAATTATGTGGATTTGGTCAAAGGAGGAAATATCTAGGAGTTCAGAGAAATATAAAGAAAGGGTAGCACTTCACCGTCCTCATGATGATTTGATCTCTTATTTGGAGTGCTCTTGGAGCTAAGGTTTTCATTGGGATTTTGTAAAAACCATTCCACTATTGGTTTGGTTTCGATGGTGCAACATCCACCCTAGCTATACAAGAGGGGGATTCATCCAGGATTTTCATTGGAGATTTATCTTGTGATTTGGTGTAGCGATTTGCTTGGAATTTTTGTAGGCTTGCTTGGAGAGCTGATTTATCTATTTGCAAGAGTTGTACAAGGTCTTCACATTTTGTGAGGCCGACAGGGTTTCATTGAAGGATCGATTTCATCCTCAACAAATAGTGAGGGTTGTGAGGATTATTTAAGTTGGTCGTGAGGGCCAGGAGTGGTCATAACTATCCTGGAAGGACTATGGGGTGAGGAGGTGCCATGGGGGTACCAAAAGAGGGGTCAAACCACCTCTTTGTAGGTTTCAAGGCATAGGAAGGGCCACGTGGGTTATCTGTAGGTTGAGGGAAAAAGGAAGAGAGTCGTTGGCTCTTGAAAACTGAGCACCAAGGGTTTAAGGAGGGGGTCGAGTGCCATATCTATAGAACATAGAATATTGGAGAGGGTTGCGATATGTTGAAAGGTATTTTGGTAGTGGGAAGTATTTAACAAGGAGATAGTGGCATCATTCTCAGGTCCTGAGTTGTTTATCATGTGTTTTGATTATGTAGTGTAGTTGCTATAACAACCATTAACAGAGTTGTATTGTTGTAGTATTTGGGTCCTGTTTTCACCTAATCACGTAGGGGGGGTGTTTTCATAATAGGAAACCCCCCTTTGGCGAAAATATGGCTAGAAGTGGGTTGAAAAACCCATTTATCCTAAGTTCGGGGCACAAAATATGCAGTGCGCTAAGCAACAGGGAGATCTGGGTGGCCAAGACTTGTGCTCTCAAATTTGCGACTGAGGATCAATTCCAGACCCCCTTCGTTGTTCTACCTTTATCAAGAGGGGGGGAGGGGGGGTCCGGAATGAGCAGTAAGGAGCGCTCAGATCTGGGTGACCGAGATCTATGCGCCGAAATCTATGGCACAGGTCCCATTCCGGACCCCCCTTGCTTTTCTGCCTTTAATAAGGGGGGGGAGTCTGAAATGAGGCTGTTTTGAATGCATCCCCCCTCACTATTATGGCACCTCCTCTTAACATTGGACCCCCCCCCATGTTGTACCTCTTACCGCCTCCCTTACTGCCCTCGCCTCCCGTTGACACCTATTGTCCACTTCATCTCTCTCCTCCGCATATCACATCACCCACTCCTGTTCCCTCTCTTGCTTCCTTGCACCTGTCTTCCACTCAGTGTCTTCCTGACCCATATCCTTCCCCTTTTTCCCCTCTCCACCTCTTATCTTTTGACACCTACCCCCATACTCCATGTCACTTCCACTCGTGTCCTATCCATTTTTCTGTGGCACTTCTCGTCTGATGCCATAGCCCCCATTTCTCCTCCACCTAGTGCTTCCACCTCAGCACCCCTCATCTCACCTTCGCATTATTGGTGCCATCACCCTCCCCACCAAATCCTCATCCACGTTTGCAAGACCCCCCCCCCTTGGAGCAGTCCATCGAAGCAACAACAACCAAGGAAAGGTCGCCATGTTGTCCAAGTGTAGAATTAACCGGGCCTTACCTGATCCCGAGAAAGCAGTTATTGAGGTAGTTGACAGTGGTTGAATGTTGTCTCCTTCCATAAATAGAAGGTCGAGAAGGGACAAGAGAAGAGGTAGGCTGTCATTCCATCCTGACAAAGATCGTGTCTGGAAGACGACTGCATGGGCAGTCTACCCAACGTCTGCATGCACAACCTGACAGAGAAGCTTGTCAATGTAATGCCTTGAATGTATGACATGATGGTGTCTCAGACAATCCGAACTAGTTTGAGTATATGTAGGCATTTTTTCCATTTTTGTTGGTATCGATGGTAGAGCTAAGCTCCTGATTGTAAAGTTTTGATGAAGCACTGGTTTTCCTAGTTATGCATTTGTATCTGAGATTTCCTGTTTAATGAAAGTCATCTTCTTTCCATCTTTGTAATGACTGTGTTAGAACACTCAGAATTGGAGGATCCAGTTGAGGGTCATGGTGTTGTAGGATGATGTAGGTTGGATCACTACAACACTTTCACCATTTTAAATCGGTTTTATGTATTGTACTTTCCTCATCACACTGAGTAGCTCAGAATTGGAGGATCCAGTCGAGTTGTTACTATAACCGTTGTGATGCAGGTTTGATCACTACATTACTATAACTATGTCATCTAGGCACATTTTAGTGTTATGTTCTTTCTTTCCCAAGCTGTTGGAAGGCCCGGTGCCTATAGCAGTCTTGTTCACCATTCTCACCAAGTCTTCCCTCTGCTCATTTTAAACTCAACTTACTGAATGAATTTAGGTCAATACCTCACTTGTTCATGCATAGCCTGGTCCAAGATTCTGAGTTAAAATGATATTGTTCTGAGTTTGTTCTCTTTCGATCACCCTTTATAAGAAAATTGTGACATATAAACTGATGGGTATTAGGCTTACTCTTGTCGCAATCCATGAGTGACTTCTGATGCTAACATTTCTGGCATCGTTGTCAGGGACGAAGTTGAATATTTTCCCCAGGATTGAATGACATTGAGCTTCTGATTCTGAAGGTGCATCAGGTATCAGAAACCTATAAGATTGCTACTGTGCACCTGGTGACTCCATTGTGACGAATCCACT
Organism: Picea glauca; assembly: GCA_000966675.3. Classification (NCBI taxonomy): domain Eukaryota; kingdom Viridiplantae; phylum Streptophyta; class Pinopsida; order Pinales; family Pinaceae; genus Picea; species Picea glauca. The sequence goes on from JZKD02S1522303.1 coordinate 179,452, forward strand.
GTGGTGAACCTGTTATTTCATTTGTGGCTTCAAGAGGCAGACACACGTGGTCTCATCTAAAACTGCCTCTAGTTACACCTGAAGCAGATCCAGAGAAAATTATCAGAAAGGGAAAGGCCTCGGAGAAGGAGCTTCTGCTACTGAACCAGGTTTTTTTGATAGTTCTCACGATGCTCTTTTAGAAACCCCAGTATCTACTTCTCAGTTTCCTATCAGACCTCTGGTTGGAATTTCTCATTCGCTAAATTTTGGGAGTGTTCCTATTGATTTTTCTCCTAATGGTCTTGGATTAGAAGGAGAGAGCTTCATCACTCCTATTTCCCCCGACGTTGCAGCCTGGTCTAGACCCAGGAATCTGAAAGATTTTCCTACCCCAGGTTTTACGACCCCTCCTCCTATTACTATTACTATTGTTGTACCCACACCAACCTCTGCTCCCTTGATCCCTGTAGCCTTTCCTTCAAGTCCTATGTTGTTTCCTTTTCCTCCTACAAACTCAGTTCTAGTTTCCCCTATTCGAGACCCTTCTCCTCCACCTAATATCCCTATAGCAGGAGCTAATCCCTCTATAAACAGAATGGATGCCATAGTGGCTGCTAGATATTCCCCTCTATTCATACCTCAGCCAATGAATCCTCTCCCTGCTGGAGATTACTTGAAATATATGCCTAAATTCACTGGAGAGGAGGACATAACTGCTGAAGAGCACCTTGCTGCTTTCTACAATTATGCAGACAACCTAAACATTGAAAATGAAGATGTCTAGATGAGAGTATTCATCCAGATCCTTGATGGTGAGGTTAGGAAATGGTTTAGGGGACTGACCCCTAGATATATTTTTGGTATTGAGGCTCTAGATAATGCCTTCTTGAGACAGTGGGGGGATAAAAAGGATTTTATGTATTATATGACAGAGTTCGGATCCTTGAAGAAAGTGGAAGGAGAGTTTGTCTCTGACTTCTCCAAGAGATTTAATAAGATGTACAATAAGATCCCTGCTGAGATAAAGCCCTCGGAAACCTCTGCCAAAATCACCTATGCTAGTGCTTTTGACCCCGATTTCTGCCTTCTGCTCAGAGAAAGAAGAGCTACTTCCTTAGCTAACATGAAAGATGTAGCCCTGGAAGTAGAATCCAATGTGTTGGCAGTTAATAGGCTCAGAAGAAAACCTGATAGAGATAGGGGAAGAGGGAAATCTAAGGTCTCAACCTCTAGTTCTTCCACAAATTACCCTCAAATGGATGAATTGACAAATATGGTAAAGACTCTGTCTACAGAAATGGAGAAAATGAAAATGGAGGGGAAACAGACTTACAGAAACCCTCAAAAAATTGACAACAGAGGCAACTTCAGGAGACCTAATAACAATGTGCCACAGGTTATGCCAAGGGAACAAAGAAACAAATATAGGGATGATCAAAGAATTCAAGCCCCTCTCCAAAATAACCTGGTTGATAATGAGGAGAGGGAAGAAGAAGAACTAGATCCTGAAATTCACTGCATTGAAGACACCTTCCCTTTTCCCCATTTGACTCAATCTGCATATGAAGAATCCCTCATGAATAGTCAAATCAATGAATTGAGTAAGGGGGAGAAAGCCAAAGACAACAGCCCTAACAGATGTTAATTTTTTTAAAATCCCAACCCAGTTTCAGTCTCTCTGATTTTTCAGTCAAATTTAAATGCCAAACTCAGTTTCAACACTGTTTCAGCATATGCTACAGCCTGATGTTTCATCATCTACTCAGCACTGTGTTTCAGCATATACTTAGCCTGGTGTTCCAGCATATACTCAACCTGGTGTTTCAGCTTATGCTACAGCCTGGTGTTTCAGCATAAGCTACAGCCTGGTGTTTCAGCATCTAAAAAACTTAACAGAAAATAAATTTCAAAACAGAAAATAAATTTCAGAACTGAAAATAAATTTCAGAACTGAAACATGAGGATTATGAACATCATTTTCAACGTAGAAATAAAATATCAGCAATATGCAAAACTCAAAAAATATTAGACACAAATATTTTCGGTCTAACTTCGACCCTGGAAAAACCCACAAGGGGAAAACCAGTTAGAGAGGGATTTGTATTATTTATGAGCTTCTGAGAAATTATTTTACATCATTTTCATCTTCAGATATTTACACAAACTTATCTGGACGTTCCTGTAGCTTTGCTCCTCAATTTCTGAACCAGAAATTCGTACAACAGTACGACAATTAATGTTGTACGGACTGTCACAAAATTTGTGCCAAAACTCTGCTAAGATTGTACAGACTGTACGAAAATACACTCAGAAATATATTACAGCAGTTACCTCAATTTCTGTGCCAACAAATGTTATTCGGCAGCCTTGGAATGCATGCCAATACTCCCAGAAATTGCTGCTGCTGTCTCTTTTCAATTTCTGTGCACATTACATGCTGTATGACCTCCACAAATCCGTACGGTATGGTCTGTTCTTCCTTGCTATCTGAAATCCATACTTCTCTTTGCTTTGGGATGCGTTCTCTCCTTCAACAAATGCTGTCTCTTTTCTTAGCTCGACCTCTCTCTTTCTCTCTCTTGTTCTCTCAACAAGAATGTTGCAACTTTC
>JZKD02S1522304.1:0-10557 GCA_000966675.3 Picea glauca
GTGTTTGATCACTATGTTATTATTGTGTGAATGATAAGATTAAATGATGTGTTTAATTTATGTTTTGTGTGTTCAAATGTTTTTATGCATGATTAAATCATTTTCATTCATGATTTTTAAAATTATTGATAATTGCATGAGCTTGTACATGTTGCACATATTTTCATTTTGTAATTGATATCAGAGTCAAAATTGTAGCAACATGACCCAACATGGGAGTTGGGTATGTTACAATTTGGTATTAGAGCTACACCAGAACCACATGGACCAAGGACCAACGCAAATTTGACAAATTAGTAGTAGTAGAGTTTCACTTTGTGTTGAATTTGGGGGGGATATTAAATTGGGAAAATTCACAATTTTTTGGGCAAAATTCCAAGTTAATTTTCAGTAAAGGATGTCGAATTGACAGATACCAGTGTCAATTTGATGGGTGCATGGTTGAAATTGGCCATGAGAAGCTAAGTTCAAAAATTTCATGGCGACCCTATGTAAATTCCCTTTGAAAATTACATATACCCATAAATGGCCTATATTAAATTCAATTTTGAAATCAACAATCCAAATTTGTCTTGGATTTGGTAAAAAATTCCAATTTGAATGAGTTGTCAAAAAACCTAAGTTTATTTTCCACCAAAAAGAAGAGTTGATTTCAACCATTGAAGAGAAGTGTGTTTCGGTTGCCAAAAATAAGTTGAAAATTTTCAATGACGTTGAGTTGAAGAAGTTTTTTGAAGACAAAAAATTGAGTTCATCGAAAGATCGAAAACTTGAGTTCATCAAAGACAAAAAATCAAGTTTGCAGAAATACCAAAATTTTGAGTTCACCGAAAGCCAAAAATTTGAAGTTTTCCGAAGTGCATTATGTAGTTTATCAAAGTGCATTTTGAAGTTTGTCAAAGGACATCTTGTAGTTTGGCAATGTGAGAAATTTGAAGCTCATCAAAGGAAATTTCTTGAATTTTTCCAAGAAAAAAAAATTTAGTTCACCTAAAGTAAATTTTTTCAATTTGTCGAAAGAAAAACTTTGAAGTCAATTGAAGGACGAATTTTTCAGTTCATCGAAAACTGAATTTTGAAGTTGTTGATGCAGGAAAAATGAAATTTATCTATAGCAGGTACCCCTAATAAGAATTCTCAATTATACCTCTAACCGTTTTGAATAGGGAACCCATCTAGATTCTAACCCCACATCCATTTCTGGTTTGGGGTTTACCTGTTGCGGACCAGTACATTGATGATGGTTTCTAAGCTAAATAATGAAATGAAACTAATCTATAATGCATGTGTCTAGATGAAAAAGGTAGCCAGAAAGAAAACATAGAACCAGGCGTGCTCCTGTCAATAGCCAGGGAAATAGTTCACACATAACAGAAACAAGAATACGAATAAATAACTACAAACACATAATAGTCTAGCATTTAAATAATCATTTATAGTTGTATGCCCATGAATTCAGAAAAATATTCCATGAAGAATAGAAATAATAATGCATAAAACATACATAAGAATAGTCTACAATACAAAGTGCATACTTACACAACCCAAGTGTTGAGAAAAACATAGCAGAATAGTCCACACATGTGCAACACGAGAATCATAATGTTTCATAAAATAGCTTGGCCAAACATGGTTCTCATTAAAAAATTTGGTAATAGTACTTGAAAGTTCAAAGAGCCAAAAGCCCTATCTTTTGATACAATCCCCCTATTTATTGAAATTCAACTTGACTATTTTCCTTCCGCCTTCCCCCCATGACCTTTTATTTACAAACTTTTTTCCTTACCCTCTTTGGAATGATGAGAGAATAAAGACAACAAAAGTGCTCATGATTTAATATATCATACATGATATACGTTAGTATTTTGAATTTGTTCCTTTTATGCTCACAGGTCATCACGAGTTATTATGGCTGATTTTGATAATCGTTCCTTGGGACTTCTAGGATTCCCAAGAAATAGTTATAAAATATTCACTTTTCACATTCGGTTTCTTCTTAAGGAAAGATGAGATATAAAAATTTGATTTATTATCGTATTATTCCCTCTGCCTTTATCTCATCTTCCCCTTTTCTGCTATTGTTGTTACTTGGTATTTAATCTAGTCCATTTTCCCTCTTTTCTTTACATTGTCTACCATGAGATCCATCCTTCGTCCAATTGGCACCTGGGTGCCATTCAACACCAAATACATGAATTTCCCATACATAATATTTTAAAATATAAATTAAATTATATTTAACCATGGAAAATTAATCAAAAAATGAGTGAGAAGTTTGGATCTACTTCCCCGAGTTTCACAGCTAGTGTCTTTGATAGTTGTTTCATGGACATCCCCCATTGCAATGTTGTGTTATAGAATTTTTAGGTTGATGAATATATGCCATCATGAAAAGTCAAAAATATATGATGAACAATCTGACATCCCCTAAACCTTATAATTGGGAAGTTGTAGACCTTAGCGAGACCTTTCCAATGGTATAAGGAACATGCAAAACATGTATTGGAGCCAATTGTTATGGCCAAAATATGAAATGGAGTTTTACAAGACCTGTCACTATATCATAGGTTGAAAATTATTTTTCCATCGATGTATCAACACTGGAAGAAGGATCAAATTCGGTATGTTGGTGCCATAAGAAGGATTGACCTTTGGTATGTTAGCGTAAAAATAAATATTGAGCTCCGGTATGTCAGTGCCAAAATAAATATTGAGCTCTGACATCTAAAGGAAGGAAAATAAATCAATTAAAAAACTAATTGTTGGATCCCTTTGCTGCATCGAGGAAGATGAGATGATTCTTCGAACACTGGGCATATCGACGGGAAATGGGTGATCTCCTCTACTGTATCGATGAGAAAAATATTTCCTTTGCTGACACTAGGCATATCAGTGGTTCAAAGGGATGATAAATTCCCTAAGGATTGAGCTCCAATATGAAAACTTTGGAAATATAGGCTAAAAAATGAGGAATATCCTGAAACTTATAATTCCGAAGTAGGTAATTACCCATATTTATGTGCATCCTTTCAGAATTTAGACTTATAGAAGACTCATACTTATAGTCAGAATCATTATAGCATTACAATACTAAAGAGGCTTAGAGCAAGTTATACAATACAACTATTGGGGAATAGAGTGGAACATAATATGAAATAGAGGACATAGTTATGTAGATAATCAAAGAGGGACAAAAAAATTTCGAAGTAACAAGTGGTGTCTAAAGACATCGTTACAACACTTAAGCAGAGTGCATTATAATCAAAACATCAAAGTGCATGTTGCACATCTTGATTCACGTGATCTATTGCACAATCGCAGATGATCACTTAATTGCCATGATGATAATGACCCAAGGGGTCTATTTTTTATAGCCTCAAGATCTAAGCGACTTCCATAGAATCTAAAATATCTTGTCCACATGTAACCGTTGGCTGTTATATTTGAATCCGCAAAATATTCTCTATCGATTCGACTCGACAGGACTCGATTTGATCGACGATCTATCCAACTTGTAGTCCATTGCTGGGATGGTTGATCCATTTCCCAACTATCTTCAACGACTGATTGATTGTTCGACAGACAGGGACTGTACGACCAACAGACACATCAACTACTCGAGCGATTGGTGTGGTGTGTTTGTCTATCTACCAACTGATTGTATCCAAATGTAGGTCGACCTCTTAACTGACTGAACCTAGTATATGTGTGATGAACCATCAATATTTGATGTTCCAACATCCCCACATTAGCACACATCTCTAGAGTTTTAGGAGGTGAAATCATGTCAACAAGACATCCCCCCATAATTGCATCTTCTTGAAGCCCCAACATCGTGCATATCTTGATAAATTTGGATTCAGTTAAAGGTTTGGTGAAGATATTAGAAACTTGATCTTTTGTTGTGCAATATTCAAGGGAGACAATGTTCTCATAAACAAACTATCTCAAATAATGAGCATGMAKATCAACATGCTTCATATTACCATGGGAAAAAGGATTCTCAAAAACCTGTATAGCACTTTGGTTATCACAGTATATTGTAGTCGAGGTCTAGATAGGAAGGCCAAGCTTTTCCAAATGTTGGTGAATCCAAACTACTTCATTACCTACTTGAACGACGAAATCATATTTTTCTTCTTTAGTCAACAAAGAGGTAAACTTTTATTTATTGTATGACCACACCAAAGGACCAGTTCTATAGAAAAACACATAGATAGAAGTGGAATTATGATCATCACCGTCACTAGCCCAGTCGAAGTCAATGTAGTTGACTAGTGAATCTAAACTTCAACAATACTTGATACCAAATTGAGTGGTTCCCTTTAGATAGAGAAAAATTCCTTTGACTGATTTCTAGTGGCTTTCTTTGGTGTCCTGCATGAACCAAGAAACCACACTAACAACAAAGGAGATGTCAAGTAAACTATGAGTAAGATAAATAAAAATTTTGACCAGTTGTCGATAAAGTGTAGCATTGATTGTGGGTGTTTGCCAAGTTTTTGTGAGCTTTACTCCAGACTGAAAGGTTGTGGCACAATGCTTACAATCATCCATCTTAAAATGTGTCAATAGATCCATCACATATTTAGAGTGAGAAATGAAAAAGCTATCACAAAGTGGTAATACTTGAAGACCCAAAAAATAATACAGAGTACCAAGATCTGTCATATCAAAGGAGTTAGCGAGTTGTTTCTTCAATATAAGTATGAGATCATTATTATTTCCAGTAATGATTAAATCATTAACATATACAACAACAATAATAATGTCTCTATTGGTGTGGAGAACATATATGATGTGATCATATTCACACTGTTTGAAACCAATTCGAAGAAAGAAACTGTCGATCTTAGTATACAAGGCTTGGAGGGCCTGCTTCAAACCATAAAGTGATTTCTTGAATCAACAAAACAAATTTGAATCTGTCATAAAACCGGATGGTTGTTCCATGAAGATTTCTTCAGATAGGTCTCTGTGAAGAAAGGCACTCTTCACATCCATCTGATGAATTTTCCATCCAAAACGAACAAAAAGGGAAATAATCAATCGAACAAAGTTCATCTTAAGGTTTCAATGTATTTGATTCCTTCTTGTTGATAAACTCCGTTCACAATGAGGCATGCTTTATGTCACTCAAAAACACCTTCATAGGTAAATTTGGTCCTATAGATCCATCGAAACTTCATAATGTTCTTTCCTTGGAGTTGGGGAACATAGTCCCAAGTTTGATTCTTCGTCAAAGAATCAAATTCTGTCTTCGCGGCCTACTCCTATTCAGGTCATCCTTCAACATATAAGTAGGTAGCATGGTCGAAAGTTTCAAGTACATGATTCATCAAGGCAATGCTAGAATGTTGCTTTTGACTTCGAGTCTATCATCTGCAGGAGGCATCTCCAGTATTAACTCCAAAAGATTCAGTTGTCTTAGAAACCCATTGGAGTAGAAAAGAAACAAATGAAATTTGTTTCATTTCAGTAGGTTAGGTATAATTCAGAGATTCTTCAATCAACGAACCAATCGAAATAGAGGACGATGGACTAGTTGAATAGGAGGTCGAAGATATAGTCGGAACATAGAGAAAGTTCAATTGTCCAATTGAGGGAATGAAGAATTGAACAGGAGAACCAATGTAAAAAAAAAACATCAAGGGTTTCATCTGATATCAATCCAAAAGAGGCATTCAACAACTTAATGCCAGAAGACTTCTCATCAAACTGAACATTGCATCTGATGATGATTTTTCATTTGACAGGATCCAACAATCGGATAAGGCTTTGAATATTTAGAGTAGCCCATCATGATGCAAACATGGCTCTTTCCATCCAACTTATTTATGCAATGATCAAGAATATGATATCAATAATCACATCCAAACACACGAAGGTGGTCAACTGAAGGCTTCTTCCCACACCATCATTCGACTAGAGTCATAGAAGAAATAAATTGAGTCGAGATGTGATTGAGAAGATAATTTGCACAGTATACTGCTTTGGCCTAAAATCAAGGAGGTAGGTCTTTAGCCTACAAAATACATCTATCCATTTCAACCAATTTTTTATTCTTACATTGTACAACACCATTCTATTGTGGAGTGTGAGAAACTGACCACTACCAGTCAATACCATATTGAAGTAGTTATTCTTCAAAAGGTCGATTTACATAATCACCACCATTGTCTGATCTCAAGCATTTAATGGGTCGACCACATAGATTTTAATCAAAGTACCAAAACTCCTTGAAATCTTCAAATACAAGGTTCTTATTTTTTAGAAAAAATACCCATGTGAAGTGAGAGAAATCATCAATGAAAGTCAAAATGTACCTTTCTCCTACCAATGAAGGTAAATTGATGCAACATATATCATTGTGAACCATCTCCAGTAGGTTTTGTGCTTGCCACGTTGTACCATAGTCTAATGGTTCTTGATGATGCTTTTGAAGTACACAACCCTTACAAACTCCTTTAGGAGGAAACAACTGTGGAAAACCAACAACCATGTTAAGCGTTTCCAATGCCTACAGACTTAGGAAAATCATATGTATGAGTTGCTTATGCCAAATTCAACTTTCTTGGTCAATGTGAGAAAAAAAGTGCAGTTGGTTCAATTTCAAGTTGAGTCGAGTCACAAAACTTGTACAAACTATTAAGCGAGTCAAGAATCCCCCCAGTGAAAATCGACTTACCTTTCTTCAAATCACGAACATAGAACTGATCTAGCCAAAATTCCACAATATTACCTATCTGATTCAACTTAGCAATGAACAACAGATTGGAACTAAGATTTAGAACATGATACGCATCGAAAATATTCCCTTGTAAACAAGCAACATCACCCTGACTAGCAACATCCAGAGCAAAATCATCAACAATATAGATTTTACCCTCCTTAGCTTTATTCAGTCTCGTGAATAAAGAGGCATCCTTTTCCATGTGATGAGTGCACCTAGAGTTGAATACCCACGTGTTCTATACAGAATGAGACAAAAAGGCCCGAGAAGCTCTAATTTGGAAGGTTTTTATAGTCCAAAATGTCACATCTATGCATCCAAGACATTGGCCCATCCATTTGCATCCTTTGCCAAGCATATTGTTGAGGTTTCCTTCTAAAAAAAACATTGGATGATGTACATGTCCTGCTTCACTATCATCCTACGTACATATGCGTGATGCATGTTATTCCGCCTGTGTACATATGCCTGATGCATGCTAGTTAGCCCGTGTTTACCTCCAAAAAATGAAAAAAAATATAAAAATGTGTGTATTTCGGCGGAGTTTACAGGCTATGAAGGGTTTCCTAACCATTTTACCCCCTGTATCCCTTCCCCAAACCAAATAAACATCTTTTTCTCATATAAAAAAAGGTCCTAGGGAGTCATGTGGTCATATGAACAAGAGAATAAGAAAACTTTGTGAAAATCTTTCCCTCTCATTGCCCAAGTTTTGCATCTTGCTCTAAGTTTTATCCTCAACTTTGCCCTCCATCCATTCTCCCTATACAACCCTTCCTTATTCCCACTTTGGCATGTTGTTTGTGAGAATTATATGTGGGATTGGTGCACTTGGAGTCACGACAAAGGAGCCCTGACTCGGTTCGTAGAGTGGTGTCCACAAGAAAAGGTTGTAACCTTTCATCTTGTATATGAATAAACGAGATTATCTTTGTCCCAAAAATTTATGTGTACATGTTCTCATTTATTTGATCATTTACATCTATATTTAGGCTTTTAATTGATTACTACAGATTGTATATGTTGTTGTGTTGTGTTCTTAGTTTGTTGCAGTTCATCTTTGGGAGGAGATATGTGATCTAAGAGACAACAACAATTAGAAGAGGTCTACATCAACCGAAAGGATTCAAGGTGCTCTTCTTAACCTTCTCTTTCCTCTATCTTATCACTTAGTCTAGACTGTTTTGGGGTAGATTAGAGATAAGTTAGTCTTTTAAGGGAGTTATCACTTTGTCTATTCCTTAGACCCAGTTTACGAGGAATTTTCCCCATAACAGAATTGGCGACTCCACTGGGGAGTCTCTCTAGTATCTTGTTAGGAGATCTTTTTTTGGCTTGAGTACATGTTTTTTGTTGAGTGTTTTGAGTCTGTTTGTGATCCAGAATGGATCCCAGATCCAAGATAGGGCCCAAGAAGTCCTAAAAATAAAGTTGCTCAAAATGGATTCAAAACGGACGTGTGCATAGGCCTCATCGATATGAACCCATCACAACTTGAACAGGCTCAAACAAACATCGTATGCTCAATATATCGCGGTCTTTTCATTTCGTCAAACAAGAAAAAAAAATTGTTGACTGTACAGTTCGCACAGTGTTGACGTGGCAGCTGATTGTATAGGTCGTACAACCATACAAATGATGTGACATAGTGCATTGGATTTGACTGGACAGGTACAGGTGGACAAGTCAGGGTGTGACTGTTGGACACACCTACCACACTTAGAGGGGGGGGTGAATGAGTGTGTGGATCTTTTCCCAAAACTTCCCTCTTTCACAAAACTCATTAGTTAGCATTCAACATTTACTCATTACTCATTGTTGTCATTTATAAACAGTTAGATGTGAACACATATCAACAATATATCATCAATAAATTATCACCACAAGGAACACAAGATGTATGTATATTTTTTTTTTATTACGGACTACAATCCTTGGGTTTTTTCAACAACAACTGAATAGAGTACAACTCTACAAGAGGACCATCTCTATAATGCAAGACTCAGCTTAAATCCTCAGCACCAACTGAGATGAGGAAACAATCCTCAACATATATCAATCTGCAATACGTATGTGACCTATCAATAGTGCAGCCCGCGTGTGTACGCGCAATGGCTAACTACATTTCACGTATGTATGCGACCAGGGTATACAACAACTTGTGTATACCTTCTAAGATATTAGGTTTATACTTCAAGATTAACTCAGATCCTCTGCAACCAATTTATCATTCTCTTTTGTCTCTCACTGTCTAAACAGACCACCAACCAGTCACAACACATCCAAGCTCTCCAATAGCTTACTCGTGCTCCACAACCAATCAATATGAATGCTAACTCAATCATGTATAAGCAACTAGTATACCATAGCAATCATATCACAACTGAATCACAAGAGTATTTCTCACTCCATCAACTAACATAAACCACATCATAGTGGACATACCAAGAATGCCCTAAGAATTCACAACACAACAAGCAATACTATCCATCAAGACAATAATGTAACCATACCAGTGTCTCAGTGACAAATCTAAGCCCATAGAATGTAGATCTGGAACTTTCTTTAGTCTTCAATAGCTTGTCATCAACTCAACCACAAATCTCCATGATTTTATCCACTATACGCTCCCTGTACACAGACATCCCATGTAATGTATGCACCTTGTACACAGACAACTCCTGTATACGCACCCTATACACAGACAACCCGTGTACGTAATAGAAAAGGCATGCTCTACATCAATAGTCAATGTGACTATCTCTCCCAAATGTGACTATCTCTTCCAATCAATAATCATCAATCACATCAATGTGATTATCTCTCCCCCTTTGACATCAATGGAAAAGGGACATTCTCCTCTTGGGGCTGCTCCCCCTGCTTGAACTTTCCTTGGGGTTTCTCCCCCTATTTGAGTTCCTTTGATCTTCCTCTGAATAATGTCTCCCCTTTTGAACAAGGGATATGAATCTGATGTAATGTTGAAGATACATCGAACATACTCCACCTGTGACCATTGCTCCCCCTGGAATTATGCTTTTGTGCTCTTTCTTCAAATATAGTGATTTTTTCTAGGTATGCATCTGATAAATATCTCCTCCTAGAATCATGGGAAGAAGAAAGACTCCCCCTATGGGTATGTCTCCCCTATCTTCTCTGCAATATAAAAAATGTGCTACAATATAACGATCCTTGGACATGTTCATGCATAAAACTCATGCCATACCAAGAATCATGAAGAAAAATATATGTCAACAATGAAATAAAGAATTAGGAGAAAAATATCAACCAAGTACATCCTGTACAAAAATGTGTGCTCATCATGCACAACACCTATGTACATCAACCATGTACATCAACATCATGCAATGTGCCAAAAGATATCATCCATGGAATGTATCAATCATATGCCTCTATTAAGATGCCAACATGTGCATCCACCAATATTCCAACCATGTGCATCTACCAATATGCCAACCATGTGCATCTACCAACATGCCAAACAATGTATCATATCACTCATGATATGTCTCCATCATGAACCAAGTATCATAACCATGTATCAAATAAAGACCAATTGTTGTGCTAATCAAGTAATACCAATGGTGTAGTATCATCAAGTATATGCCATATATGAGTGTACCAAAACATGTACACCACCATGCACCAATACCTCAAAATGATGACTCCCATACATATATGCCAAATCCTCCATGAAACATGTGCCAATCAACCTGCTAGTAGGTGCCTCTACCAGTGTACTAGAAACATACCAATCATGCATCAACTATAGATCATCAATGATGTACAACATGATCATATCA
>JZKD02S1522315.1:0-10557 GCA_000966675.3 Picea glauca
TTCGTATATCATTTCTGTGTATTGTGAAGATTATGCTGGATATTTTACTGTCATTCTGTTATTTCTAGCATTTCATTTCTGTTCTGCATATTTTATATATCTGGTATCTTGCAGCATGCAAGGACCTAACCCGCAGGACTTCTACCCAGGGAAGGCTTTTGACCGTGCCCTGACACAGAGAATTAAGGACACTTACAGAGATGTAGAAAAGGGAACACGAGGCTACAAGGTGGCTTCCATCTAGAATGGCGTAGTGCGCCTGGCCTGCCAGCTGATCGCAGGAAAGCTAGTGAGGAAGAACCGACCTACTCAAGTCACAGGATTCGTTGTTGACCTAGACGGGAAATGTGTAGAAGGAATCCAGATGAACTGGGTGAAGTACTTGGTCAACCAAATGGAATTACACTGCTGCGAAGCTCAGGATCAGGGATATGAGATCCACTTTAGTTGGTTCCTAATCCTCATCACATTTACCTCTTGGGAAATGCCAGAAGGTGCAACCTTCCTGGACATTGAGTTGTTTGAGCTGCTCACTGCGAAGTTCACTATGCTTTAGTACTCGAACGATATGGGAAAAACGTGGCAGTTGAAATTGGGCTTTCATACCTATTATCTCCAACAGAAGAGGGATACATGGATGATTTTATGGGCTAAATTTCGCTCATGGGCTAATTTTCCATGGTTTTTCCAAAAAAGAGATTCGCTATTTTAAAAATGATTTGCCCAGATTCTATAGGATAAAAAAAAAATTACCTTAAAAATTGCCAAAATTTTATAAAAACTATATAAAATCCTTAGAAATTTGAATATTTTTACAAAAATATCGCCAAACATTTATAGTTGGCATATGAAGGATTAGTAAGATTCGCCAAGGTTTCTACTTTTTAAAATAAATTTCCATCCTTAAAATCATCCATGGAGGGATATCGAATATGTCCCTCGCATGATGTCGAACACCCTACATCGGTTTCGATCCCTCATGAAGTTCTGTGCAGATAGACACTTCATTTATATCATTGTGTGCACAGATGATCACAAAGAAGAGCTTCAATCGTACTACAAGCTCACAGAGGAGGACCTTGAAGAGATCACCAAGGACTGGTTTGCAGAACTCCTCATCCCCGCAAACCCCGTAGAAATGTCAGACCCTGAACTAATCAGTAGCCCTGAGACCACTCATGAAGAAAAGGATCGTCCTAGACCCAGTAGAAGGAAGAAGACCAAAGAGGTCCAGAACTTGAGTAGTGCATCAGAAGGAACTATGTCAGTATCACCTATACGAGGGGGTGACGACAAAGAAGAAGAGACAAATGGAAAAGAGGAACAATAGAAGCAAGGCGAAGTAACACTACCTAGGGACCCTGCTGTTGAGGAGGATCCCTTGAAGAAAAGGAAGGTTTCTCCCATGAAACCCACTTCCCGAAATAAATCTAGAGACACCTTGACTAAGATGCAGACTGTGCTCACTGTAGATGACTTCGAATTTATCATCACAACTGTAGCATATGCCTCACAGGACATATTGCAGAAACATGAAGCTAAGAAGGAGGAGATGTATGATAGAATCTAGGTTGAACTCAGAGGGGTACAACAGACCCTTCAATCCAGCCGTGTAGTATCCCCTACGCCCCCACCATTAGAAGCACCTGAGTTGGGAGATGAGTTTGCCCAACTCCGCAGACTAGCTGATGCGACCGAAGCTCACCTTCTTTGCACATAGGAAGAAACCGAACAAGCCATAGAGGCCCTAAAGCAAGTACAAAAAGTAGTCATAGAGCAACGTCGATTTGCACACAACAAGAGTAGGCTTCCCTCCAAGCTAAGTTTGAAGAACAGAAAGTGCAGATCCAACAAGAGAAAGAAGAGTTGCTCGCAGAGAAGGTGGGAGTAAAAGAAACAGTCAGCAGAGCACTTCACTCTATGACAGGCTTAGAGAAAAAGGAGGAAGACCCAGTGGAACACCAAGTAGAGCAGCTTGCGGAAGCTATCCAACAGCTTCAATAGATAATCCCAGACCTTGAGCTACGAATAGTGCCAAGTACCCCACAGGACGTGCGAGATCAAAGAGAAGCCAATGCCCAAAGAGCAGTTGAGAGGATCAGAGAATTCACTCTAGAATGCAAACAACTAAGTGATCGCGACACACATAATTATGAGTGACTCAATGAAGATATTGAGCTGAAGGTACTGGAGTCGCAGCTCTAGGAGGCAAAGAAGCAAGCAACAACAGTACATGCGCAGTTGAAGCTCTTGTCAGTAGTTGAAAGGATGAAGCGATCGCAAGAACAGTGCACTACTCAACAACATGTCCACACCATCCAGAGAAAAGTCATGGAAGTGACTCAAAGGCTCCAACCAGTGCAGGACGAAGCTTGCCAACTATTTGATGAGATTGAATATCGAGGTGTAGAGCTGGAATAAGTAGTCACTGCAGTCAAACAATGTTTAGAGGGACCTGTCAACAAAGAAGACATCCAAGAGTTCGTCGAGCAGGAGGCCTTGGTGCAGCAACAGGTCGAAGCAGCTCGAGCCAAGATCAAGGATTTTGAAGCACAACTACCCAGACCAGAGTGACTTGGGAGGAGTCACAGGTAAGTGTTGGGGGTCTGTTGGCCCTTGACCAAGTTTTAAGGATCCTTGGTCATGTTTGACCTCCTTTTGGGACTTCGATAGGTTGTTGAAGATGAAGCACAAGTCGAAGTAGAGATCATGGGATCTCGACCCCTTTTTAGGTATTTTTGGGTTTTGGGCTTATGTAACGAGAATAAGGATGTCGGCCCATGGGTTTACCCATGTTTAGGCCCATTTTGTAATGTATAAATAGCTATCTAGGTGATGTAAGAAAAGGACAGAGTGTGCTAAGTTCTAGAGTTCAATCTTTATGATCGAAGGAGGGACAAGTTTGTGATGCTAAGTGCAAGTGGTAATTGTAATTGCTTTGTGCACACTTTCTGAGACTTGCATAACTAAGTGCAAGTGATTATAAGAGACTGTGGAAGACTTTGTGTTGTACTTCAGGGAAGGAGGATCTAGCGACGTGCATAGATCTCCTGTCCTCTGTGGAGTAAGATATCATGGCTCTATGCATGGAGAAGATTGAAAAAAAGAAATAAAGAAGAAGAATTGGTGGACGTAGCCCCTGGGTGGGGGTGAACCACGTATATCCTGTGTTGTGGTTGCTATGTTATTTATGGTTTCTCTCTTGTCTATGTGATTGAATGCTTAGTGTTATCAATCTAGGAGTCACTCCCACACTGCAAATTAGAGTAAGCTTGGTAACAAAGAAATGCAAATGGATTAAAATAGTTTGAATAGGTGCATCAACAAGAGAAGAGTAAAAAGGAGGGAATCAGACTACTGCAAATACATTCCATTGGGCATGGAATCATAACATCCTACAGATCAAAGGCAATCAAGATGCCTACCAGAAAAAAGGCTTATGTGAAGATGGATAGAAGAATATACGGTAAAAAAAGAGAAGAATAACCACATGACATAGATCCTTTCTGTAATATAGATTAAAGAGTGATTGAACAATAAACTGTGATTAAGAAGCAATTACCACAAATCCTTTGCAGCTCGTGAATTCATTAACCAAAGGTATCTTTTGATCTTCAAAGTCTGTAAATTTTATTCAAGCAAGATGACAAGATAGAATGATAACAAAGAACACAAATTCTGATAAGAAACTCTCATGAATCTCTAATGGTAGAAATGTTAATTACAGCAGGCCCTCAGACTTACAATTGAGAAAATAAGCTGCTCCTCTAGCTCTCTCCCCTCTTGGATCATGAATCCAACCTTTTTCCTCAAGAGATCTCCTTCCTTAAATAGAAAATAGCATCCAAATAACCTTAGGAGGTTGAATCCCATCTCCTTCATTGGATTCTAAGCCTTGGAGATAGGTGGAAACAATCAAAGAGAAAAAAATCCAACAAACTACTATTTTTTAGGAATTTGTTGGAAGTCATTAATAAAATGTCTCCACCTCATTGCATGAGGCCTTTTCTGGAGATAAATATTAGGTGTAGGTGTCCCTTGACATCTAACTGATCCTTGAGAATCCATTCGAACCCTCCTTGACATGTGGCAACCTCCCAACAAGGCGAATATCAAAACCATGACCGCTATAGGAAATTAGGTAGCACCGCTGTAAAATAGTAGGTAACGCCACTTCTATGTCTAATATCTCTCAAACCATAACACATTTTAAAAAACAGAGAGAGGTTTTTGTTATTTGGCATGTTATGAATAAAATCTCCTCCAGTTTTCAAAAATACCTTCTCAATTGTTCATAATCCAAGTTTCAAGTTAGTGACTCAAAACTGGTAAAATAACTCTGCACAATTCGTTTTCTGCCAGAATTTAGGTAGCGCCTACCTGTGTGTCTGTGTGTGATTGGGTAGCAAAAATCCATGAGTGATTTTGATTCTTGGAACCTTGTGAGAGTTTTTTCAGTGATTGTTCTTGACACATGACACCTTAACCAATCTTGTGCTAACACTTAGTGCACTGATGTATGCTTAGAAGGATCTAATATGGTAGCTTAGTGCTCAATAATGTGAATAAATGCTAGATCTGATCTAGGTTGATATGCTTAATAATTGAATCTATTGGATTTATATAAATAATGTGTTGATCTGTTGGTAGGGTTTAGTTGCGCTGTAAACTAAGGATGAATATTAACGAACTCTAACTGCTAAGTTCTTTGTTAAGGTGTTGTAATCACAGATTTGTGTCCCAGCTAAGGTTGCAGACACTGGAATCCTGCAACCACTCCTATCTCTACCTCATATGAGACTTCGTCTGCTTCACAGGTGTTGCTGAAAGGGCCGGTAGTTAGGGTTTTGTTGGTGCGTTGTTGTAGCATTGAACCCTGGGTCTGCCCTTGTGCCAACACTAACTGCTACCTAAGTTCGGTTACATTCAAGGCTAGGAATGAAACTCCCAGATCACTCGTGATCATCAACTTCCAAGTTCTTGATCTTC
Source organism: Picea glauca (assembly GCA_000966675.3). NCBI lineage: Eukaryota > Viridiplantae > Streptophyta > Pinopsida > Pinales > Pinaceae > Picea > Picea glauca. The sequence goes on from JZKD02S1522315.1 coordinate 4,990, forward strand.
TTCCATTTTTCCAATCAGCTCCAAAATATTTGCAGTAACTCCCAACGTTTCAAATTCTGAAATGATCCCCAGGTGCTAAGTTGTCCTGCCACGTGTGCTCGCTGATGATGCTCCTGCATCACACTTCATATTCTCCTCTTTCTTAACGACCATTGATCTGTGGATTAACACCCAATTGGTCCATGATCTCTATTTAAAGAGAATGGAGGGTCATTTTCCGATGATTGATTGTGAGAAACTATCTTGTAAAATCTCTCTATAATCTTTTTCTTTTTCATTAATAAACTGCACCAAGTGGCCGCGTTGGTTGGGGTCGTGGATGTTACCCCGTAGGGGTTTTACCATGTGAAAACATTGGTGTGTTGATCTCTGATCTGGTTATGTGAGTGGTTACTGAAGGTGTTCATCCTTTGTTGGAATACCTGTGTTTTCAAACATGGTATCCGAGCCTGTTTGAAGACCTGCTCCTGTTGTAGATCGAGATCATAAAATCGAGTTGACTCATCTCTATTTTATGTCATTTTTGTACATTTCTGGGCTGGTAGAACTATTCCATTGCATTTGGAGCACTTGTTTCAATCAGGAACACTTTTCGTTTCACTCGAAAAGGTTTTTGTTTTCCCAAGATACGATCATTTCAGTCAGATCCAGAGGTATAAAGCCTGCATACACATTTTTTAAATTTTTGCAAAGTATTATTTTGGTTTTATATTATTTGTTTCTGGGTTGCTACTCTTTTATATCTGTGTATTCTCTTTTCCCCGCTCCCTGTGCGATCTCAGAAAATCAGAAACAGATAGGAAAATGTGCATATTCCGGGTAAGCTAACCAAGATCTAACCCATGTTGTTATCGAGAAGCAAAATATTATTTTTTTGTGTGCAAAGGGTTTTTTTTATCACGCTCTCCAACAACAAAAACACCCACAATCCTCATGCGAAACAATATAATATGTTTTGCTAGACCATTTGGTGAAAATTTTCCTTATTAAGTAATAGATCTTGAGTTTAAGTCTCTCTTTTGTTACTTTTTTTGAAAAAGTTCATGCTAAAATTGGAAAGTGTATTTCACTTCAAGTATAAAAGTGAATCGCTATAAGTAGCTTTAATATTTTATTTTAGAGTTATTTATTTTGCATGCAACTTTTCTTTTAGAAAGTAACTTCATTGTAAAAGTGATCCCCACTTCTCTTTATACAATTGGGTCACTTCATAAAGCAACTACCACGTGGTCATTTGGTTACCGTTTATGCCTTTTTTTTAAATGACATAACTTTCACATCCGAAGTCCTCTTTTAGTGCCGTTTTTTTTAAAAACACATAACTTTTTGAGATATTTCCATCCAGATCATCAGTTTTAGTTTTTAAATCCATATTATCTGCATATTTAATATGGCTTCTACAAGTAATCTCCTGCTTACCAGCACCAACTACTTCCAATGGAAATCCCATATGGAGGATTTATTATGAAGTAAAGGCTTGTACTGGATTACCTTGGGAAATGAAAAAACACCCACTAATGCTAATAAGAAATTAAAATGGGATAATATGAATGATGAATCACGTGGATTAATCAGAATTTCCATCTCTCCTGATTTAAGGTTCCACCTTCAATCAATTGATCAACCCAAAGATGCTTGGGACAAGATTGAATCTATGTTTGGTAAACACAATATTATTCGAGCACAACAATTAGAAAATCAAGTACTGACTTTAAGTCCAAATGATTTTTCTTGCATTGAAGACTATCTATCTAAGTTTAAAACACTCATAACTTTATGTGAAGAATGTAAGATAAAGATAGATGAAGATCGTTGCATCTATCTTATTCTTTCTAAGTTAGCTAGTGCATATTTTGTGTTTGTATCTACCTTTTATGCCATGCAAAAGGCTCTATGGACAAATTATGTAAAACCCACTCTTGAGAAATTTTGTGATGCTTTGATTAGAGAGCAATATAATCTTGTACAACTTGGAGTGATCAGCACTGCAGGTACCTCTAACAAAGCCTTAGTCGTCCATCAGAAATATAAACCCAAGAAAACCAAGAAACAACATCCTCGCCACAACAACAAGCAATATAAGGGTCCCAAACCTACTGAGACAGCTTCCGCTCCTAATGGTGACAAAGACGTAAACTATAAAAGTAATAAAACTGACAGACATTGCAACTTTTGTGATAAATATGGTCATGATGAGTCCAAATGTTTCAAGAAGATGGCAGCTTTAGAAGCAACGATGAAGAAGCACAACATCAATATTGATTCTACTTCTTCTTCTTCTTCTCATGAACATGCACTTTCTGCTTCTGGTTTCTCCTTCAATACAACTTCTACTTCTTATGATGAGTGGCTTATTGATTCATGAGCATCTTATCATATGGCTAAGGATAAAGACATATTTTCTGCTCTAAATGAATGTAACACCAAGAAAATATTTGTTGGTGATGATAGATCTTTTAGTGTTGAAGGATCTAGAACAGTTCAAGTAGAAAACGATAATTTCAATGATGTATTATCTGTTCCAAGTCTTTCTTGTAACTTTCTATCAGTATATCAAATCACTCATTCAGGTGAAGGTAAAACCGTAGACTTTTCACCTCACCAAGTGGTAATCAAGGATCTAAAATATCTTAAGCATGTTCTTGCAACTGGAATTGTTGATGATATTACTAGGTTGTATAAGTTTGACAACTTTGGGTCATCATCTTTTTCATCGGTTTTTCTTGATCATAGCGATGACTTGAGAAAACTTTGGCATGAGCGGTTTGGTCATCTAAACTATCACTCATTGCATCAACTATGTAATCAATAGATGGTGATTGGTCTTCCTCTTGTTTCATGCAAAGATGGTGCTTGTGCCGATTGTGTTCTCGACAAGCATCATCGGGACAGTTTTGACAAACGTGCCTCTTGGCATGCCTCGGGCCCTTTGCAGCTTGTTCACAATGATTTGTGTGGTCCACTTTCTTCTCCTTCTTTTTCTGGGTGCAAGTATTTCTTAACCTTCATTGATGACTTTTCCATACATACTTGGGTTTACTTCTTAAAACTTAAGAGCAAAGTTTTTGACAAGTTTTTGGCCTATAAGGCCCTTGTAAAAAAGTAATCTGGACATCAAATTCAAAGGTTAAGAACATATAATGAAGGAGAATATGTGAACAATAATTTTATAAGTTACTGCACTACACAGGGAATCCAAATGCAGCACATTGTTCCATATACACCACAACAAAATGGTAAAGAACTACACATTAAAAGAAATGGCTAATTGTATGATCCAATCTAAGGGATTAAGTCTAAAGTATTGAGTGGAAGCCATCAACTGTGCAAATTACATAGTAAATTTCACTCCCACAAAGGCTCTTAAAAATATAACACCGGAAGAAGCTTGGACTAAAATTAAACCAGATGTAAGTCACTTCTGTGTGTTTGGCAGTATAGCATGGGCTCACATTCCTAATGAGAAAAGGAAAGCATTGTAGCCTAAAAGTGAGAAGTGTATATTTGTTGGTTATTTTGAAGATGTCAAAGGTTATAGACTTCTTCAACCACATTGCAATGCAATTATTATTAGAAGAGATGTTAAATTTGATGAAAATATATTGTCTTGCGAGCCTAATTTGACGTTTGTGCCTCTTTGGCCTGCGCACCTAATTCGGTGGTTGTGCCTTCTTCGGCCTGCAAGCCATGTTTGAGGTTTGTGCCTTATTCTTTAGATGATGACAATGAGGATGAAAATCCACCTCCACCTTCTCACCTTCCTCTAGATGATTCCTTTGAACCTATACCAGCACCATCTCCACTGCTTCCTAGATGGGTCCGTTCAACATGAGAAGCAACTAGTGATCTTGTCGGTGATCCTTCAGATCAACACCAAACACGTTCATAGTTCCAGCGAGCCTCTTCTCTTTTGGCTCAATTTTTAGAGACTCATGATCCAGAGACATTTGTAGAAGCTTCGGGTCATCTAGATTGGGATACAACAATGAATGAAGAGTATCATTCTTTAATGGCAAATGATAATTGGGATCTAGTACCTCTTCCAAAAGGAAGAAAACTTGTCAGATGTAAATGGGTCTGCAGAACTAAGTATGCATCAGATGGAAGTGTTGAAAGACACAAGGATTGATTAGTTGCCAAAGGATTTTCCCAATTTGAAGGAATTGATTATCATGAAACATTTTCCCCTGTAGCCAAAATGAATTCTGTCTGCCTTGTTCTTGCCCTTCCTGCCTCACATAAATGGGAGGTCCATTAGATGGATGTGAAATCTGCCTTCTTGCACGGATATTTGCAAGAAGAAATCTACATGGAACAATCTCCTTGCTATGTCCAGCATGACTCTAGCCTTGTTTTTCACCTTACGAAATCTCTTTATGGTTTCAAGCAAGCTCCCCGAGCTTGGTATGCCAAAATGGACAACTTTATTATTGCCACTAGATTCTCTAGATTCCATTCTGATCCTAATGTCTATACCAAGAAAGTAGGAAGCCATCTCATAATCCTTGTCCTTTATGTTGATGACCTTATCTTTACTGATAGTGACTGAAAATTTTTAAACCATGTGAAAACCAGACTTAAGAAGAAATTTGAAATGAAAGACTTAGGCTTTTTTCACTATTTCCTTGGCCTCCAAGTTTTGTAAACCAATGAATTAAATTTTCTTTCCCAGTCTAAGTATGCTTGTGACCTTCTTCATCGCTTTCACATGGACGATTATAAACCATCCCCTTCTCCCTTCTAGTCTAGATTCAAGCTTGCTGCCACATGTACTTCTCCTGAAGTTGATGCAACCTTGTACTGTCAGTTAGTTGGTAGCCTCTTATACTTGACTCATACCCATCCTGATCTTTCCTTTGCTGTTGGTCTTGTTGACCGGTATATGAAAACACCCCATGAAATCCATTGGAAAGAAACTAAAAGGATGCTTCGCTGTGTCCATGGTACAGTTTAGTTCGGGATACATTACAGTTCAGGGGGGACTCCCTTATTGGTTGGTTTCACTAATTCAGATTGGGCTAACGATCCTGATGATCAAAAGTCTAATTGTCAGGCTGCTAAATTGTAGCTTTTAAGTGTCCTGAATCACTAAATTGTCAAACCAGGGTTGGTATACTTCAAGCTGATACACAGTATGTGCAGGCAAGCGTCTAGTCTTTTATTCGAATGCTATCCTAAAAATAAAGCACACCCCTATTCTAAGAATTTGAATTCTGATGACTAACTCAAAACCGAGCATTTCATATGGAATCATAAACAGAAGCAAAACAGTCTAGTATTCAAAGGCTCAGATTGCTATTTCTGTTAAAAATCACAATTCTACAAAATCATTCTAACTCTGTGTTTAACCATCTACCATCAGCATTATCATTTCAGTCATGACACACAGAGTACTGTCTGAACTGCGCTCATTCTGTGCATTCAAAACCAATCTAGTGCTACCTACAGAAAAACAAATCTAACACTATCTAACTGAAAACAAATCTAATGCTAAAGCAAATCTAATGCTAACTACAGAAAAGCAAATCTAATGCTAAAGCAAATCTAATGCTAACTACAGAAAAGCAA
>JZKD02S1522326.1:0-10557 GCA_000966675.3 Picea glauca
CCCCATTGTGGCTAGTCGGCCTTATTTTATGGGTTAGTTAGGTCAAGAGTCATGTCTCTTCAAGAGACACTATTTTGTATAAATAGAGGATAGGTTCCTCTCATTTTGTCACACACTCACACACTTCTCTTGTGCATCTTGGAGTGCATAAGAATGTCTAGCGCACAAGTCTTGGAGACCGGTTCTTTTGGTGTTTTGGTCTTGGTCTTTATTGGAGGGCTGTAACACATCCTTGTATTGGTTGAAGGAATCTATATTGAGGATTTTGGTTGTTGGGTTTTCTCCCTCACGAGGGTTTCCCAGGATAATATTTGTGTTCTATTGTATCTTTGATTGTTTATCTTTTAGTGATCCTACTACAGTTGCTATTGGATTAAGTAATTGTAATGGTGTAACTAGAAAATTTAAAATTCTAACATGGTATCAGAGCAGGCCTGAATAGAATCTAGTTGCAGATCTAGAATCCTACAAGGGAGTCATTTTCAGTCTAGAAACAATTTTCAGACAAATCAAGACCATTAAGAGGTTCGCCCTAGCCTAGTGCACTTTTCCAGTGGACCAATTTTCCAATTTGTAACTGTTGCAGTTAGGGTTTCACCCAAACCCTAAGGTTGACGTTTTTCCCATTTATGGGGGAATTTTTACAAAGAAATACGACCAAGCAACTCGCCTTAGCAAAGTGCACCTACTGGTAAGTTCAATCTTTCAATTTGGTCATATTTTTGTGTGGTCCCAAAAAAGATGACTACCAGAACAAAAATCGATGAGAAGCTAGATGGAGTTGATAACTTCAGGGTCTAGAGGTACAAAGTAACCCTCCTTCTTGAAGAACACGAATTGGATAAATTCATTATAGAAGAAGTTCAAGAACCTCAAGGAGATGAAGTTAAGGAAAATTATAAGAAGGACATGGTGAGAGCAAAAAGGATTATTGCATACTCCATTAAGGACCACCTTATCCATTATGTGTCATCATTATCTTATCCAAAGCAAATGATGGACACCATAACTCGTCTATTTGAAGGAAGCAACATAAACCAAAGAATGACTTTGAGATCTCAGTTGAAGAATGTGAAAATGCAGAACTCATAAACCATTCACTCCTACTTCTCAAGAGTGAATCAAATCAAGGAGAAGATATAAGGCATTGGTGACTCAGTAGAAGGAGAAGAGATGGTGATGACTACCTTGAATGGCCTCCAAAGGTCATGGGATGCATTCATTCAAGGAATTTGCTCAAGAAATAAGCTTCCCAAGTTTAGTAGGCTTTGGGAAGATTGTAACCAGGAATAGTCCAGGACAATTGTAAGAGAAGAAAAGATGGCAGATGAAGATCAAGCCCTAACCTCCCACACCAGGAAAGGAAAGAACAATAAGGAGCATTCTTTACCTAATACGTTTAAGATGGGTCAAAGAGACAACTCAAAGATTAGATGTTACTGTTGTTAGGAATTGGGACACTTTGTTAGGAATTGCCCCCTCATTATGGAAATTAAGAATAAGAAATAAAGTAAGAGGCATCAAGCTCACACAACTGAAGATGATGATCCTCCTAAGAAGGTTACAAAGCAATGCGAATCAAGTGATGAGGATTATATTCTAATCTCAGCCCTCACAAGTATTGTTACTCATGGAAGCGACACTTGGTTGATAGACAGTGGTGCTTCCAAGCACATGATAGGCTATGAAGACTCCTTATCTAACCTTATTCATAAAGATTCACCTCACAAGGTGAAATTGGGTGATGACTGTAAGTATCCAATCAAAGGTGTTGGAGAAGCTTCCTACAAGTTAAACTCGGGCAAGCCAATGAAGATGAAGGAAGTTCTCTATGTTCTAGGTTTAAAGAAGAATGTTCTCTCAATTTCAACATTGGAGAAGAAAGGATTTAGAGTAGCATCTATTGATGGTAAAGTTCTTATGTGGCCTAGAGGGAAGACCCTTGATGATGCAGTAGTGATTGGAGTTGAAGAAGGAGCTCTCTACAAATTAAAAGGACATTCAAACTCTGCAATGGTTCATGATATTGTGAATCCTAATGAACTATGGCACTACAAATCTCTCCCAGTTGTGAGTAAAATGGTGATAGATCTTCCAGAAATCCAAGCAAAACCAGATGGAGTGTGCAAAGGATGTGCACAAGGCAAGAACGTGAAGCACTCCTTTTCCAATAACAATAGCAGAGCCAAAGGAGTTTTGGACATCATGCATTCAGACGTGTGTGGACCGATGTCGACAACTTCACTAAGTGGGTATGTATATTATGTATCTTTCATTGATGATTTCTCATGTAAAACTTGGATTTATTTGTTAAAAGCAAAGAATAACGTTTTTGGAAAATTCAAAGAGTTCAAGGCTCTGGTCGAAAACTTGACAGAGCGAAACATAAAGACCTTGTGATTAGACAATGGAGGTGAATTCACCTCATAATAATTCAAGGAGTATTGCAAGGAAGTTGGGATTAAGAGGGATCTTTCCACTCCCTATAACCCTCAACATAATGGAATAGCTAAAAGGAAGAACTGGACGATCATGGAAGCAGTAAAGGCCATGATCCATGATCAAGATCTTCATATGCATCTATGGGCAGAAACAACGAAGAGGACAATGTATGTGCAAAATAAAAGTCCCCACAAGGTGCTTGAAAATAAGACACCCGAGGAGATGTTTTTAGGACAGAAGCCAGAAGTCAGCCATTTTAGAATATTTGGTTGCCTTGTATTTTTCACATCCCCAAGGAAAAGAGAACAAAGTTGGACCCTTTTGGACATAAGGGAATATTTGTTGGTTACAGTGACACGTCGAAGGCTTACAGGATATACATTCCCGGTCACCGAAAAGTGGAGATCAACCGAGATGTAACCTTCGATGAGAATGCAACTTTCAGTAAATCAAAACAGATCCATGCAGAAGAGGTACATGAAGAAGAGAATGAAGTTCCTAAAGTTCCAGAGGCAGTTGAACCAGAGGAAGTCATTCCAAAGGATAATGACATAGTAGAACCTCAAAAACCAGCTGAGATATCTTCTCGCAAGATAATACCAGCTTGGGCACAAGAGCTTATCAAATATGCAGAAAGAATTTGTGCCCCAAAGAAATCTTTCAGGGAAAGTAAGAAGTCAATGTCGTATTCTAGCTACGTGGCATGATTGTGTGACATAATCGATGAAGAACCTTCCAGTTATGAAGAGGCTGCAGAAAATCAAGTATGGAAAGATGCCATGGCAGAAGAATATTATCCCATTATGCAAAATGATGTCTAGGATGTGGTTCTCATACTAAAGTAAAAATCTGTGGTGAGTTCGAAATGGATCTACAAGACGAAACACACAGTTGATGGTAGTATTGAAAAATATAAGGCAAGATTTGTGGCCCGAGGTTTCTCTCAGAAGGAAGGGATTGACTATGAAGAGAATTTTTCTCCCAAAACAAGATATACCTTGATCAGGACTATACTTTCATTGGTCTCTATGATGAAATGGAAAGTGCACCTGATGGATGTAAAGACAACCTTCTTGAATGGTGAAATCAAAGAGGAAGTTTATGTGGAGAAACCACTTGGATTCGAGACACATGAAAGGGAGACTCGTGCATGCAGATTAAAGAATTATTTATATGGATTGAAGTAGGAACCCAGAGCATGGTATGGTAGGATGGACAATTTTCTAATGAGCTTGGGTTTTACCAAGAGCAATGCAGATCCTAATCTTTACTTTAAGGTTGAGGATGGTGAACCAATGATTCTATTGCTGTATGTAGATGACCTGTTTCTAACAGGTGCAAAAAAGATCATCACTGAATGTAAGAGAAAATTGGTTTTAGAATTCAAGATGAAAGATTTAGGAATGATGCACTACTTCTTGGGACTGGAAGTTTGGCAGAGATCAGATGGGATTTTCCTAAATCAAGGAAAGTATGCTATGGAAATCTTGAAGAGGTTCGAGATGTTGGATTGTAAGTCCATGGCCACCCTGATGATATCAAATCTAAAGTTGTTGTAGGATACAACTTCAGAGATTGTGGATTCTACCTTATACAATCAAATAGTGGGCTCGTTGATGTATTTGACGAACACAAGACCATATGTATGTTTTGATGTGAACACCTTGAGTCAACATTTGGAGCAGTCTAGACAGGTTCATTTAGTTGCAACAAAACATATGTTGAGGTACCTTAAGGGTACTCTAGATCATGGTCTCTTGTATAGATCTAACCATGAGTTTGGATTGTATGGATACTCAAATTCAGATTGGGCCGAAAGTATTCATGATCGGAAGAGGACTTTAGGATATTGTTTCAGTCTTGGATCCAGTATGGTCTTGTGGAGCAACATGAAGCAGTCTTGTGTGGCACTCGATATGGCTGAAGATGCGTATGTGGAAGCATGTGTAGCGGGCAGAGAAGCAACGTGGCTTTGGAAGCTGTGGTCTGTGTTATTTGGTCTCAAATTGGAGGCGACCTACATTTGGTGTGACAACTAGAGTTGCATGAAGTTGTCAGAGAACTCAATGTTCCATGGCAGGCCGAAGCATATTGAGATCATATACTACTATATCAGGGATATGGTATAGAGGGGAGCAATGAGGCACCAGTTCATGACTATCGAGGATCAAGTTGCAGATGTGTTCACCAAGCCACTATCAAGGATGAAGTTTGAGTACTTTAGGGACAATCTTAGTATGGTCCCTCTTCAGAGGGAGTGACAGGTGGAATTCATCCAACATGAAAAAGGGTTTGCACTGAGTTTGGTGTATCTCATCTAGCATGAAAAAGGGTTGGCATTGAGACATGAGTGCACATGATCAGGTACTGATGCATCGCAGAGAGTGGCTGTCCTGGGGACATGTTGTAGCTATTGAGAGCTACCCACAGACCTTGTTTGCATGGGGTTAGCTCATGTTGCACTATGGATATCCAAGTATGTATAGATTCACATGTTCAACAATCAATGTATGTGAGCTCGTGTGGTATCATAATTGGAGTCTGTGTCGGAAAGAATACCTTCCTAGTTACGAGGGAGTGTTAATATTCTTGGTGTAAACACATAATATATTCTTTTATATTTGTTTTGTTCAAGCCTTTAAAATGTTATTATAATTATATTGTACAAGTCATCTCAACATAAAATATTATATTATTGGTATTTTACTTATAATTGTAAAAAGCCCCATTGTGGCTAGTCGACCCTGTTTTGTGGGTTAGTTAGGCCAAGACTCACGTCTCTTCAAGAGACACTGTTGTGTATAAATAGAGGATATGTTCCTCTCATTTGGTCACACACTCACACACTTCTCTTGTGCATCTTGGAGCGCATAAGAAGGTCTAGCGCACAAGTCTTGGAGATTGGCTCTTTTGGTGTTTTGGTCTTGGTCTTTCTTGGAGAGCTACAACGCATCATTGTATTAGTTGAAGGAATACATATTGAGGATTTTGGTTGTTGGGTTTTCTCCCCCACGAGGGTTTCCTGGGATAATATTTGTGTTATATTGTATTTGTGATTGTCTATCTTTCAGTGATCCTACTACGATTACTATTGGATTAAGTAATTGTAATGGTGTAACTAAAAAATTTAAAATTATAACACTTACCACTTCCATAACCATGTTATGACTCTTTCACTTGTTGATTTATCCTTGTACTTAGTAGCACCATGTATGATATTTCCATACTATATTGGTTGCGCTACCATTTCCCTGCATTCTTGTTAAATGGAGACCTCTCTATCATATCATGCCATCTTATCTAGAGGTATCTTAACTAGTTTTTTCACTATGTGGTTATAGGAATTTCGTTACATCACCATCAACTTGTTAGAAATTCCATGTTTGTCTTCCCATAGCTATTGGTTTAGTCTCATTTTTTTTATCAGAGTCTTCTAAATCCTGCCATTTTATGGTGAGGACACTTTTCCCAGGTAATCCTTGCATTCCTATACTTTCCAACATATTAGCAACCATGTTGTTATTCCTTCAAGTATGAGTGAAAGATAAGTGTTCAAAATTGTATTTGTGTATATTGGATAGGCTTGTAGCCAATCTCTAATGGACATGTTAAGTGGTGCTATTTTCTTTCATCATTAGTGTTTGTAGAGGCTATATAACTATATGCTAATTTCCTTATACACACAAGAGGTAATAGCCTAGGTGTTGATCTAGTTCCAAACCACTCTTCAGTCCCTGAATTTATATTGAGTTGTTTGTATCTTTACCAATGTTGGTTGTGAAGAGAGCTAAAGGATGACCTTAATTGTATCTAAATATACCACTTGTTCTAGCCATGCTTGAATAAACCCAAGCCATTCCATCAAAATTCAACATCACCATTGGTAGTTTCAAGGTTAAACAGGTTGTTGTAGTTTTTCCTTATAGATCCATAGGGATTGATTTTATGTGTAATTTTCCCTTCAATATTCCCATATTTCTAAGGATCACCTCTTTGTGTTCCTAAAAAATATATCATACTTATTCCATTCTCTTACTAGCATTGATCCTTGTAATTTTTGGAGAGTTCCCTTGAACACATAGGTTAAAACATACCCAACTCCCAGCTGGGTCACGTCACTGCTAAAATGACCCCATAAAATTTCTGATACTAAATCAAAATGCATAAATAATCACACAACATGACAACTAAACTCATGTAGCTTCCTATAATGCTTAAAAGTGTAATTGTGATTGCTTAATTGTGCATAGATGCAATTAAATAACATATAACAATATTCGGCCATATGAACAAGGATTTAAATGCATCATTTTTCTCCCAGCAAGCATTTATAACCAATATAACTCAGAGTAAAATGCACAACAAATATACATCAACATTTAACACATCAACACATCATATAAGAACACTTATCTTATACAAGTATGAAACCCACTACAGATAACGAACATTCCTCCCAACCATAGCATTATTGTTCCAATTCTCAACAACAAGACACCCCCGAGTTGGGGCTATGAATCCACAAGAGGCGGTGGACCCTAAGGTTGGCTAATGTTCCCCTATCATTAGTTAAAATCACATCTAATTCCAGTCCACCGACTCACTTCCCATCAACCTGCACAACCCAAGGGATGGAATTTGATCCAGGTGGATATTGGTGGCCACCCACCTATTCCAATTAGCTCCTATTGTCCGTTTTTAATTCAACACGTTCTTTTGTACTTCTTTGTAATTGTGGGTTATACACTTCTGGGGCTATCCGAATCCCTACACATATTCCATATGGATACATGTGGTCTCTTACCTAATCAAATTGGCTTATTTTGTATGTTTTCATGTCAGCACATCTTGTTGTACTTCCAGGGCTATTTTGGAGACCTAAACAATGGTTTTTTTGGATCGCCATAGTCAAACTATAGATGGAGTTAGAGTTTGATGGCATGATGTGTAGTTATATGAAATACCTTTCCAACGGGCTATCACGCGCCTAAAACGGAGGTCGTATGCAAAAGTTACGACCTTAGGAAGTTGAGGTACCAACTTACCCATAGGGGCCCATATGACTTTTTGTGTTTCACCTCCTAGGGTTAGGTCTTTGAATGTCTAGGGTTTGGAATTCATGAGTAATATCAAAAAGGCCTCCAGAGCCTTATTGTATTCATTCTACTCAGAAGGATGCAAGTAGCAACCACATCTCTTCGAAGAGATAGCTACCACCATTCGAGCAAGTGTTTTAGTGCTACAATTTTATAGTTTCAACCTATTTCATTTATTCAATAGAAGATATTGTTCACTGGATATCTGTCTTATTCTTCATATCTATGTGTTTATTGTATTCGGTCTATTAATCAGTTCATTCCGCTCTTAAATCTGGATCAGAATCCCCCTTCACTTCTCATAGTCCCTCAGGCCTTTCCACTCCCCTCTAGGGATTCCAACACAGGCTGGACATGAATTATACTTGTTGGGACCTCATGAATTCTATAGATGCAAACACAAATTCGTCCAGCAACAAAATGCGTGCTTCCTCGACGAATTTCGAGCAGCGTGTTACTCCCAGGAATGCAACCTCTTTCTTCACGATATTACAGCTCCAAACAACAACCAAACATGCCCACAACAACTACCTTCAAGCTTAAGCACTCAGAACTCCATTGCTAGCCATAAAACTCCATGTCAAAACAACTCCCTCTCCAAAAACGTGAATGTGCAAATTTTCTCCCCTCCCCATATGAATTTTCTCTCCTCTTTCTTGCTTGACTTGCACTCTTCCCCAAGCTGATTGTACTCATCCCCCATGCTCTTAATAACTATGGGAAGTGACTCTGACACCAACCCTCTTACATAAATTCAATGATTGGGCTCTAGAACACTCAATAACTAATGGAAGGTTCATGACAAGGATAATTTAGAGAAAAATAGGAAATGGGTTTTGGTTTAATAGATACGGGTAACTCCCCCCCCTTGGACCCATACCCTCTCTTATGGATACTTAGCCCTCAAATCTCTGTCCATGTCCATCTGCAACTGATGATACATTTTATTCATTATATTCAATTTACATCATTTACATATTACATCGCTTTGGCTCTCGGCCATATGCTATATTCACAATGTACATCACTTGGCTCTCGACCATATATGACATTTTCAATATATATATATATATATATATATATATATATATATATATATATATATAGTTCAGGGTTTGAAATCGGGGATATTACATAGGTCCAACCTCGTATTCTTGGTTTTTGAAAATCTTATCATTTCACTCCTTCCAAATGTTCCATATCAAGAAATATGGAGTAGTAATGTACCGAATGTAATTAAGCATGTTGTTTTGGAATGGTTTTTAGGCCATCTCTATAGTTTTTATTCCACTCTAAGTGACATACTTTCTCCTCTTCTAAATATTATTGCCAACCATTTCAACATTGTTTAACAATAGGGAATGTTACACAAATAAGGTTAACAATGTCCTCATCTTGTTTACAAAGATAACATATGGAAAGGCCTATCAAATCTATTTTTCATAAATTCTTGCAAGTGGGAATTCTCCATTGCATCAACCACATAAACAATGCCACCTTCAACCCCATTTATATTTTCCATACCCATTGCAAAACCATTTTGGGGGCATTTAGAGGAGTTGGATCCTAGAGATAGTGGAAGGCCAATTTCACGAAGAAAACCCCATTTTCTTCCCCCCACCCTTTTAAATTAACATTTCCTTCTTTTGTTTGCAAGATTTGGCTTTGTATCTACCCCCATAAAAGTTTCTTCACTTCCTCATGCCCATGTATTGGCCATGTCGTTGGACCAACCCAACTTCTTCTATTTCTAGGATGTTGTTGCTCCTATTTATGCCAATAATGATATACATGAGACCATCCCGCTTCCAAGAAATGATCTCTAAGTGATCCCAAAACTTCCATATTTTCTAGAGGAGCTTGTAAATCCCAAGAATCATCTCAAATAGAGTAGATTGTCCATCTCTAACCTCCTAGAAGATGTATTGTTGAATTAAATCCATGCATTTATTCATATTATTCCAAATGAAGGATCCTCCCAACATGTTCTCCAAACATATAAGTTTCTCAACATCAAGATTTGTTGCACATTTTACCCTCAAAATGGCTTCCCATAAAGAGTTGGGGTTTTTAAACCATCACTAAATTAGCTTGTTGCAAAGGGATTAATTCAATAAGTCAAGAGATTGGATGCCCAATCCTCCTTAGGATTTAGGTTGGCAAAAGATTCTTCTTAAAGGCCATTTTTTTCTAGGCTTTCTCCTCCCCATAATAAATCTTGCTAGATATTTTTTACTTCTATTAATACTTTCTCAAGGTTTCTAATGTTGTAAAAAGGTAAACATGGATTACCTGAAATTTAATCAAACCTACTAAAGAGAGGACTATGAAAACCAAACTATTTACATGATTTCATATTTTGAATATAACCTCTTCCCACAAAAGATTCCCTCTAGTGGAATTAACAATTAAGGGAACTCCTAGGTACTGGAATTGGAGACATGCCCTTAAGAAATTGAGAATATGGAAAATATGTTGTTGGACATCCATCCTGATATTGAAAATGAAATTAAATATTTGATTTTCCTTCATCGGTTGTAGTACAAGAAGCCTGGAAAAAGACTCAAGATTTTTTTTATCACTCTTTCCTCTGTAACCAAATATATTGCCACCAACATTGTGTCATTAACAAACTGGAGATGGGATAGCATTTCCACTTTCGAGATTAATTTAACACCTTTCAATGAGCCCTCTACTTTTGTTACCTTCAAGGCTCGAAGCAATCGATCTACCCAAAGGATAAACAAATAAGGTGATAATGGGTCACCTTTCCTTATTCCTCGACTCAAGTTAAAACAAGGTCCAAGATCTTCATTGATCATGGTATAAAAGAACATTGATTTGACATAGCTCATGACCCATCACTTCCTTCATCAAAAAATCCAAATGATTGAAGAATAACCTGCAAATAATCCCAATTTGGTCTATCATATAACCATAACTTATTCGACCATCATACTTGATTTCTCTATAGAAAAGAGCCAATGTATTGTTTCCTAGGTGATAATTATTCCATCCA
>JZKD02S1522337.1:0-10557 GCA_000966675.3 Picea glauca
TTTAATTTGAATATTATTGTCCACTAGGGCCAGTAGTCAGTGAATTTTCATAGGTTGTCAAGAGGTGACATCCTTTATTTATTTCTCTGAAAAGGAAGGGATGGCAGCTTTGTGTTTCTGTGAGTGGCAGTTAAGGATTAATGGAAAATAGATGATGGAGACGTTTTAGTTTGAATATTATTGTCCACGAGGGCCAATGATAGCCAGTTAGACAGTAAAAGTACAATGACTAGAGTGTAGATGGGGAGTGCCTAAAGCACCTCCGATAAAGAGTAGATCGAGAAAGTGTGTATGAGATGCAATAAAGTAAGCTGTACAACTATATGAATCACAAGAAAACCCAAATGGATAAAAAGAGGTGAGAACCAAAATGAGGGTGTCGAGACATAAGCCCTAGGATAGTAACAGCCAAACAAGATGTGACCAAGTACATTCACATTGTCACCCAGTGGCTCTTCTAACACCCAAGGCTGGGAAAAAACTGGTGATGAGATTTGGGCTGACAGTTAACCAAGGTCTGTGAGGTGTATACTGCCTTACCGATCTCATAATGGTAACCTGTTCACAAGGCATCTTGCAGCATGAACCATCCAATGGCTTAAAGTAGGAAGTGGTGAGTCTGGAGCTGGCAATATGGGATAACCTATCACTAAGGATTTAACTGGATAAAAGCAATTTTACTAACTCATATGGTTTAATGCTATTTTAGATTGACAACCTAAGAAAGTTTAGTTATAGGTTATTCAATTTCTAATCAACACAAGGAAATAAATTATATATTAGTAAGAGGAAAAAAAATGCAATCAGGTGAAAGGCAATGTAAAAGCAGCATTTATCCAATTGTTGATAGTGCATTCTCTTCTCTCTGTTAACATTGTCACCAGTCTTCTTGACCTCAACATCTTTTGAATAAGAAATCTCAGTCAATTTTAATTTCTTTTTTTATTCTTGATGTTTCCTATTGCCACCATTGATTTTAGGAACTCTCTACTTTTGCTTATATGAAGTGGAGATTTTTGTTGGGGAGCTCAATATATATCACATGGTTGACATTGATAGGTGGACATTATGCTTACGAGGACAAATGGTCACTTTTGGTCTGGATTTTCATTTATCTTTGTTGCATATCTTAACACATGCAACCATTCCTATTATTGGGCAAGGGAGGATATTCTGGACCAGCTGAAACTCTTTCATGGAGGTGTCATCTTCTTGGTCTCAAGATAGTTTAGCTGGTGATCCCTCCAGGCTCCCACATTATTTTGATTAATGGCATGGAAACATCACTGTCAACATATTTTGAAAAGGTACTAGTCCGTTTTAGAGTCGTAAATCAATTTTCTATCCGAAGCCTTAAAGAAAATAAGAAAACTTTAACATCACCTCAAACACAGTGATGGATGCAATAGTTTACTCCAATGTTGAAAAACTCAGCTCATCAAACAATTTGACGAGGTTGGACTGTTTGAATTCGATTCATATTCAACAAAGAAAGAGTAAAAAATGAGTAGAATTGATATTTTTTTGTTTATGTTTTATTTCAATAACAGGGGAGTTATTTAGTTGGGTCCGATAGTTAAACTTGTCAGGCCATGAAAAATTCATGAGTAACTCTGAGTTGCAAGTGCTGGCAAGTTTGACTGGCAGCGAATGAGTTTGCCTCATTGACAATGAGTCGAACCCAGGTTCGTAGAACGGCTTAATTTGGGCAGTGACAGTTTGATTTGTAAGTATAATTGATTGACATTTTCATTCACTATGGTTCTTTGCATGGAGAGTAATAAGGTCATAGAGAAGTATCTACAATGTTGTAGGTAGATGTGTTATTTCTGTAATATTGATAAATTAAATTGTAGGTAGATGTGTTTTTTCTGTAATATTGATAAGTTAAATTGAAAACCAATTGAGGTAAAAAGTTAAAAAACTATAAAATAATAATGACAATAAAATGATTAATATAGATTTATCTTAACATGATCTTATAATGTTGATTTATGTGTGCTTTGATTTATTTTTGTTTTATAATGTTTAATAAATCTAAGGTTAAAGTATATCTATATTAATGTATCCAAAGTTATGATCATAATGATAATTTACTAAATTTGTTAAATGGTTGAATCTCATTAGAAACATCTATGTAGAATTTGATTGGACTATATGGAAAGTAAGGCATGAAACTGTCACTAAATGTGTGTTTCCATGTTTGATTTTCAAGATATGGGGAAAAATAAACCACGAGTGTTGGTCGTCTCCTATTGTTATTTTGTCATCGTAGCTAATTTTGACGTGTTTGTGAGGTATGTGAACAATTGAATGAAAAGAAGAAAATCACTCTTCAAATAAAAATAAATTGGGCATAAAGGAAATTATTTGCTTTGGATCCCAAGGAGCGTCGTCATAAGATTCATTGAATGATGATACATCCTTTATCATTGATATTGCACTGGAACCCTCGACCACCCCGAGGAGATGTGTTTCCTATGTTTCCTCTCCCTTGGGGACTACAGAGGAAAGTTCCTCATTTGGAAAAGGATGGTGTTGATGATGTGGGGGACTTCCCATGTGTCCACTAGATGTTTCCTACCAAAAATGAGGTATGGGATTTGCCCCTTGATAGTTTTGAGGATGTTGGGAAAACCTCTATCCAAAGTGATAGCCATCTAGTGTTGATTCTCTAAGAAAAATATGCTCATTAGTTTGACACTCCCATGAATAATATTCATGTAGCACATTACTATGTAATTTGTTTATATAATGAGGAATAATGACAACAATTTTCACTCCCATATTTGGTAAGCTCTTGTATCCTATATTTACATATTTTTACAACTTTTAAACCTATTATTTGAGAATTGCTACTCCTATGAAATTGTATCAATATTATGTTGTAGAGTATTTATTTTTAAAATTTTTATAATTTAATTTTTAAATATTTTTGTCATCTCCATCATCCATCAATTTGAAGATTTAGGTTAATTTCCATTCATCTCCTTAATTTGTGCTTCATCCCCAATCTACAAAAACACACTGCAACATACTTTAGAACACACATACACACACATATATTTCTAGTGCGAGGCTCAAGAGGGGTTGTTGATCTTAAGAATTTCCAAGCAAGCAATATGGTTGACATTGAAAATGGTTAAAAGCTTATTAGTTAGTCACGATCGAATGAAACTTTATGATTTCTAAATTACATTTTTCGTTAAATTTGACAAATAAGTTGAAATCCATCCAAATTGTAATCAATAATTTTCAAGAGCTATGAATAGATAATAGATTGATAACATACATAGTTGCATGCAATAGTTAATAATAGTTTATTTACAACAATTTCAAAATGTGCAACTAGGTGGAGGATGGACTAGTTTTGTTAAGGTTTGTTAAGTCCTCGTGAAAGAAGAGATTCTACTGTTAGAATATGAAAGATGTGTGCTTGTTTTACCATTGACAATACCCTTGTCACCCAACCATAGGCCTAAGCCACCCTCCGAGCACCTTAACCTTGACAGAGAATCACTCTGGAAGCAAACCCTAGGTTAGATAGCCAAACAAAGGGTAGCGCACCTTTCCCCAAGGATAGCACATCACAAAACGCTGATTAGATAGTCCAAACCCTAGCCAAGAGATAGTCCAAGCCAAAACGTAACTACTAGCTACAACAGCTACACCAACAACTTTCCTCCAAACCTGCGCATAAGACTGCAACTACATTGCGCAGAAGTGGCTCTCTGCAACTGCTGAGATGTGTCAAATGAGAGACTAGTGCCTTGTATTTATAGTGGTTCTGGCAGACTTACTGGGGTCGACTTCTCCTTCTGGATACTTGTCTGTTCAGTATATATTAATTCTTTTGGTCGGCTTCTCCTTCTGGGTACCTGTCTGTTTAGTATATATTAATTCTTCTGGCCGATTTCTTCTCTTGGAGGCTAATAACCTAATACATATTATCTTCTTGAGCCAACGAGTCTTCTAGGGTTATTAGCCAACTCATTAGGGTTTATCTTGCTTCCCAGAGTCTTTTATTCTCGTCAGGTTCACACGTGGAGGTAAATACCTCCTGCAGCGACCATAATATCAACACTCCCTCCTAGTTAGGGAGGTATTACAGGTAATGGTCTTGAGCACAAAACATACCATTCACCCAGTAGCATCAATATAGTTATATAGACTAGATCATGAGCACCATCATCATCAGTGTCATCGGTTGCATCATCTCTCGAAACCATACTCTATCTGAGTAATCAGATATGATGCTCACTCCACAAAGTGATACAAGAGCCATTCTTCTAATCTAGAAGAGTAAATGTTCTGAACCATTTTTTACCTGGAAAATCTCTGTTCATCATTCATCTGGTTGATGATTATCTCCAATAAACTGTTGATAGTCTGCAAGACAATCATAACAAAAATAGAACACAATTGTGTCTATCCATAGTAGTACATAACTACAATCCAGTGGTACACTACCTCACCAAGTAACACAAGTACTTGATCAACAACATATAGTCATGAACAGTGGAACATATCCACCACAACAGTATACATCTACTGTCATACAGTCTTCATAACAATCATCTGATAGCAACCTGCACAGAAACAATGTTATGAGATAAACTGAATCATCTGGGTCAATCTTTCACTCACGTTTGTGAGATATGAAAGAATNACCTATCACTAAGGATTTAACTGGATAAAAGCAATTTTACTAACTCATATGGTTTAATGCTATTTTAGATTGACAACCTAAGAAAGTTTAGTTATAGGTTATTCAATTTCTAATCAACACAAGGAAATAAATTATATATTAGTAAGAGGAAAAAAAATGCAATCAGGTGAAAGGCAATGTAAAAGCAGCATTTATCCAATTGTTGATAGTGCATTCTCTTCTCTCTGTTAACATTGTCACCAGTCTTCTTGACCTCAACATCTTTTGAATAAGAAATCTCAGTCAATTTTAATTTCTTTTTTTATTCTTGATGTTTCCTATTGCCACCATTGATTTTAGGAACTCTCTACTTTTGCTTATATGAAGTGGAGATTTTTGTTGGGGAGCTCAATATATATCACATGGTTGACATTGATAGGTGGACATTATGCTTACGAGGACAAATGGTCACTTTTGGTCTGGATTTTCATTTATCTTTGTTGCATATCTTAACACATGCAACCATTCCTATTATTGGGCAAGGGAGGATATTCTGGACCAGCTGAAACTCTTTCATGGAGGTGTCATCTTCTTGGTCTCAAGATAGTTTAGCTGGTGATCCCTCCAGGCTCCCACATTATTTTGATTAATGGCATGGAAACATCACTGTCAACATATTTTGAAAAGGTACTAGTCCGTTTTAGAGTCGTAAATCAATTTTCTATCCGAAGCCTTAAAGAAAATAAGAAAACTTTAACATCACCTCAAACACAGTGATGGATGCAATAGTTTACTCCAATGTTGAAAAACTCAGCTCATCAAACAATTTGACGAGGTTGGACTGTTTGAATTCGATTCATATTCAACAAAGAAAGAGTAAAAAATGAGTAGAATTGATATTTTTTTGTTTATGTTTTATTTCAATAACAGGGGAGTTATTTAGTTGGGTCCGATAGTTAAACTTGTCAGGCCATGAAAAATTCATGAGTAACTCTGAGTTGCAAGTGCTGGCAAGTTTGACTGGCAGCGAATGAGTTTGCCTCATTGACAATGAGTCGAACCCAGGTTCGTAGAACGGCTTAATTTGGGCAGTGACAGTTTGATTTGTAAGTATAATTGATTGACATTTTCATTCACTATGGTTCTTTGCATGGAGAGTAATAAGGTCATAGAGAAGTATCTACAATGTTGTAGGTAGATGTGTTATTTCTGTAATATTGATAAATTAAATTGTAGGTAGATGTGTTTTTTCTGTAATATTGATAAGTTAAATTGAAAACCAATTGAGGTAAAAAGTTAAAAAACTATAAAATAATAATGACAATAAAATGATTAATATAGATTTATCTTAACATGATCTTATAATGTTGATTTATGTGTGCTTTGATTTATTTTTGTTTTATAATGTTTAATAAATCTAAGGTTAAAGTATATCTATATTAATGTATCCAAAGTTATGATCATAATGATAATTTACTAAATTTGTTAAATGGTTGAATCTCATTAGAAACATCTATGTAGAATTTGATTGGACTATATGGAAAGTAAGGCATGAAACTGTCACTAAATGTGTGTTTCCATGTTTGATTTTCAAGATATGGGGAAAAATAAACCACGAGTGTTGGTCGTCTCCTATTGTTATTTTGTCATCGTAGCTAATTTTGACGTGTTTGTGAGGTATGTGAACAATTGAATGAAAAGAAGAAAATCACTCTTCAAATAAAAATAAATTGGGCATAAAGGAAATTATTTGCTTTGGATCCCAAGGAGCGTCGTCATAAGATTCATTGAATGATGATACATCCTTTATCATTGATATTGCACTGGAACCCTCGACCACCCCGAGGAGATGTGTTTCCTATGTTTCCTCTCCCTTGGGGACTACAGAGGAAAGTTCCTCATTTGGAAAAGGATGGTGTTGATGATGTGGGGGACTTCCCATGTGTCCACTAGATGTTTCCTACCAAAAATGAGGTATGGGATTTGCCCCTTGATAGTTTTGAGGATGTTGGGAAAACCTCTATCCAAAGTGATAGCCATCTAGTGTTGATTCTCTAAGAAAAATATGCTCATTAGTTTGACACTCCCATGAATAATATTCATGTAGCACATTACTATGTAATTTGTTTATATAATGAGGAATAATGACAACAATTTTCACTCCCATATTTGGTAAGCTCTTGTATCCTATATTTACATATTTTTACAACTTTTAAACCTATTATTTGAGAATTGCTACTCCTATGAAATTGTATCAATATTATGTTGTAGAGTATTTATTTTTAAAATTTTTATAATTTAATTTTTAAATATTTTTGTCATCTCCATCATCCATCAATTTGAAGATTTAGGTTAATTTCCATTCATCTCCTTAATTTGTGCTTCATCCCCAATCTACAAAAACACACTGCAACATACTTTAGAACACACATACACACACATATATTTCTAGTGCGAGGCTCAAGAGGGGTTGTTGATCTTAAGAATTTCCAAGCAAGCAATATGGTTGACATTGAAAATGGTTAAAAGCTTATTAGTTAGTCACGATCGAATGAAACTTTATGATTTCTAAATTACATTTTTCGTTAAATTTGACAAATAAGTTGAAATCCATCCAAATTGTAATCAATAATTTTCAAGAGCTATGAATAGATAATAGATTGATAACATACATAGTTGCATGCAATAGTTAATAATAGTTTATTTACAACAATTTCAAAATGTGCAACTAGGTGGAGGATGGACTAGTTTTGTTAAGGTTTGTTAAGTCCTCGTGAAAGAAGAGATTCTACTGTTAGAATATGAAAGATGTGTGCTTGTTTTACCATTAACAATACCCTTGTCACCCAACCATAGGCCGAAGCCACCCTCCGAGCACCTTAACCTTGACAAAGAATCACTCTGGAAGCAAACCCTAGGCTAGATAGCCAAACAAAGGGTAGCGCACCTTTCCCCAAGGATAGCACATCACAAAACGCTGATTAGATAGTCCAAACCCTAGCCAAGAGATAGTCCAAGCCAAAACGTAACTGCTAGCTACAACAGCTACACCAACAGCTTTCCTCCAAACCTGCGCATAAGACTGCAACTACATTGCGTAGAAGTGGCTCTCTGCAACTACTGAGATGTGTCAAATGAGAGACTAGTGCCTTGTATTTATAGTGGTTTTGGCAGACTTACTGGGGTCGACTTCTCCTTCTGGATACTTGTTTGTTCAGTATATATTAATTCTTTTGGTCAGCTTCTCCCTCTGGGTACCTGTCTGTTTAGTATATATTAATTCTTCTGGCCGATTTCTTCTCTTGGAGGCTAATAACCTAATACATATTATCTTCTTGAGCCAACGAGTCTTCTAGGGTTATTAGCCAACTCATTAGGGTTTATCTTGCTTCCCAGAGTCTTTTATTCTCGTCAGGTTCACACGTGGAGGTAAATACCTCCTGCAGCGACCATAATATCAACACTCCCTCCTAGTTAGGGAGGTATTACAGGTAATGGTCTTGAGCACAAAACATACCATTCACCCAGTAGCATCAATATAGTTATATAGACTAGATCATGAGCACCATCATCATCAGTGTCATCGGTTGCATCATCTCTCGAAACCATACTCTATCTGAGTAATCAGATATGATGCTCACTCCACAAAGTGATACAAGAGCCATTCTTCTAATCTAGAAGAGTAAATGTTCTGAACCATTTTTTACCTGGAAAATCTCTGTTCATCATTCATCTGGTTGATGATTATCTCCAATAAACTGTTGATAGTCTGCAAGACAATCATAACAAAAATAGAACACAATTGTGTCTATCCATAGTAGTACATAACTACAATCCAGTGGTACACTACCTCACCAAGTAACACAAGTACTTGATCAACAACATATAGTCATGAACAGTGGAACATATCCACCACAACAGTATACATCTACTGTCATACAGTCTTCATAACAATCATCTGATAGCAACCTGCACAGAAACAATGTTATGAGATAAACTGAATCATCTGGGTCAATCTTTCACTCACGTTTGTGAGATATGAAAGAATNTTATTCAATTTCTAATCAACACAGGGAAATAAATTATATATTAGTAAGAGGAAAAAAAATGCAATCAGGTGAAAGGCAATGTAAAAGCAACATTTATCCAATTGTTGATAGTGCATTTTCTTCTCTTTGTTAACATTGTCACCAGTATTCTTGACCTCGACATCTTTTGAATAAGATATCTCAGTCAATTTTAATTTCTTTTTGTATTCTTGAGGTTTCCTATTGTCACCATTGATTTTAGCAACTCTCTACTTTTGCTGATATGAAGTGGATATTTTTGTTGGGGAGCTCAATATATATCACATGGTTGACATTGAATGGTTGACATTGATAAGTGGATATTATGCTTACGAGGAAAAATGGTCACTTTTGGTCTGCATTTTCATTTATCTTTGTTGCATATCTTAACACATGCAACCATTCCTATTATTGGGCAAGGAAGGATATTCTAGACCAGCTGAAACTCTTTCATGGAGGTGACATCTTCTTGGTCTCAAGATAGTTTAGCTGGTGATCCCTCCACGCTCCCACATTATTTTGATTAATGGCATGGAAGGATCACTTGTCAACATATTTTGAAAAGGCACTAGTCCGTTTTAGAGTCGTAAATCAATTTTCTATCCGAAGCCTTAAAGAAAATAGGAAAACTTTAACATCACCTCAAACACAGTGATGGATGCAATAGTTTACTCCAATGTTGAAAAACTCAGCTCATCAAACAACTTGACGAGGTTGGACTGTTTGAATTCGATTCATATTCAACAAAGAAAGAGTAAAAAATGAGTAGAAATGATATTTTTTTGTTTATGTTTTATTTCAATAACAAGGGAGTTATTTAGTTGGGTCCGATAGTTAAACTTGTCAGGCCATGAAAAAATCGTGAGTAACTCTGAGTTGCGAGTGCTGGCAAGTTTGACTGGTAGCGAATGAGTTTGCCTCATTGACAATGAGTCGAACCTAGGTTCGTAGAACGACTTGATTTGGGCAGTGACAGTTTGATTTGTAGGTATAACTGATTGACATTTTCGTTCACTATGGTTCTTTGCATGGAGAGTAATAAGGTCATAGAGAAGTATCTACAACAGATGTGTTATGTCTGCAATAGTGATAAATTAAAAAGTTAAAAAATTATAAAATAATAATGACAATCAAATGATTAATATAGATTTATCTTAACATGATCTTATAATGTTGATTTATGTGTGCTTTGATTTATTTTTGTTTTATAATGTTTAATAAACCTAAGGTTAAAGTATATCTATATTAATGTATCCAAAGTTATGATTATAATGATAATTTACTAAATTTGTTAAATGGTTGAATCTTATTAGAAAAATCTATGTAGAATTTGTTTTATAGGCCACTTCCTAGAGACTTGATTGGACTATATGGAAAGTAAGGCATGAAACTGTCACTAAATGTGTGTTTTCATGTTTGATTTTCAAGATATGGGAAAAATAAGCCACGAGTGTTGGTTGTTTCCTATTGTTATTTTGTTATCATAACTAATTTTGATGTGTTTGTGAGCAAGCCCATATATGTGAACAATTGAATGAAAAGAAGAAAATAACTCTTCAAATAAAAATAAATTGGGCATAAAGGAAATTATTCGCTTTGGATCCCAAGGAGTATCTCCATAAGATTCATTGAATGATGGTACATACTTTATCATTGATATTGCACAAGAACCCTCAACCACCCCTAGGAGATGTGTTTCCTATGTTTCCTCTCCCTTGGGGACTACATATGAAAGTTTCTCATTTGGAAAAGGATGTTGTTGATGATGTGGGGGACTTCCCACATGTCCACTAGATGTTTCCTACCAAAAATGAGGTATGGGATTTGCCCCTTGATAGTTTT
>JZKD02S1522348.1:0-10557 GCA_000966675.3 Picea glauca
ATTCAAAGTGAAATTACATAATACAAAATAGTCCCACTAGCCCAAAAAGTTCCTGGATCACCATCCTATGTGCACAAATATAATTACAATTAAATTGGGGTTCTTCCTAGGGGTATTACAGACTTTTTGGGCCCTTCATTTTGATGGATAGAAGTTTCTGATGTCATATTACAACTTCATTTTGGATAACAAAAGTTGTGCAAGCTGTTGAGGAGTTGGACAACAGACTAAAGAAAGAAACATAAAGCAGATGGAAGGACATTACAACATCAATTTTGAGGAAAGAGGTTGCAACAAGATCAATAATAAGAGATAACTCCCAGTTTCTCAACCAACGAACCTAAATATCGGGTTATATATATGAGACTGATATGCTTGTAAAAGGTTGTTGTTGTTGATTGTTGCTGGGATAAAGTGTTGTTGTTATTGTTGTTGTGACGAGAGTCACTGTTGTAATGGTCTATACTGTTAGCATAGATAAGTTTTATAGATTTGGGTAAGAAACAAACTATCAATGTATCATAGTTTTGTATCAATATAGATATAAAAGAGCAATAGGTTGTAACATTGTCTCATATCCGATGAGGATCATCCTCTAACTACTTGAGTATGAGAATCAAATTGTGAGAAGAACTTCATATGCTAATATAATTGGAGGCCCAAATTTTGGATATATCTTGTGTATTTAGTATTTTGAATATATTCAATGTTTCTCTGTACTATATTTTATGTTTGATATACTTCAATTTCTTCATTATGAATGGAAATGCGACTCTGTTCTCTTTATTCTTAGTTAAAAGATGTCCATAAATGTTACAGGTTTAATCTATCTTGCGCAAGACTAATATGCATCTTTATGACTTAGAGGTCTGTCTAAGTATTCTCCTTACCTTTCCCTCTCTTTCTTGTCTCGATTGCGCTTCGGGTGAGACTTATTCCCTTCCAGGAAGATGAAAATGCTAGCACTCTAGACTACTTTGGTACCTTTTTTTGGTAACTTAAGAAGGACCCTTGTCTGATCACTTTTACGCCAAAAATACTTGTGTGTTTTTATTTTGATCGATTGGAGTTTCTTGTACCTGAGTAGTGGTCGATCGAACAATTTCCTCCCATCAATATATGGAATAAAACCCTTGCTTCATTTCTGGACAACATCCGAGTAAAATATATGGAAGAGGACCTAGAGGCCAGATCAATGTTGTACTATGTAGTGAGGTGATTGTGGCAGAGAGGAAACAAATATTTTATCCTTCAACTGATAAAAAACCTCAATTTTGCAAAACTAGAAGGCACCCAACCCAACAGATCTATCCTATGGAGTTGTTTGTATCAAAGGATCCAGACTAAAGATGCTTGGTAGGGTAAAATCCTTCAATCAAAGGACCTTTTACCATAGTAAAAGTGATTATTTCACTTTAGCATGAATTTCTACTAGAAATATTAGTAATTTTGATAGATAGAAAAGCAATATCAAGAAGTTGCTAGGTGGTTTCAAGAAACAAGAAGTGGTTTTCACATAAAGACGAGCTATAAATAATCCATCAGGATCATTAACTCATTATCAACATATAGAGAGAGGAAGAGTGTCTGAACCTCAAAGTCAAGAGATCAATCCAACTCCAACAGAGATACAAACTATGAAAAGGAATCCATGAGGATGATAGGGATTTAACTATTTTTAGTTGTATTAGGTTGTAATTCCCATATTTATTTCTTATCCATTGTAATTGATCCAATGTTCATCTATGTAATGTACTTTGATTATTAATAAAATATTTCAAAAACAATTTTGGCCCATATGTGTTGTGTAAATATGTATGGATTCCTGGATGAATGAGATTGATTTCAATTTTGTGACCAATTTTGTTTCATATATTGTTTGAATTATTCATATTATTACAAAATGTATATTGTATGGATGTCTTAAGAAATAATCTGTTTGAAATGCATGTAATTCAAATAAGAATGCATAAATTGTGGTAACTACTGAATTCTTGAATGTTCAATACATTCTTCTTTAACCAGGCATGGTAGGATTTATCTAAGTTTGATACCTCACCTATACCATTCTCTTTCCACACAATAATCTATTCTTTTACCCTCAAAATTCTAGTACATAGAGGAGAAATTTCCCCTGTTAGTTGAAGTCACGCACAATCATCATGTCTGGAAGTTTTAAAGAGTTGTGAGGAGTGCGTATTTATGCATATGTCCCTTTATAAAGCATGGTAGCCTTAAAACCCTTTTCATAATTTTGGTTTCAAGGATCCTTTACCTCATTCCTTTAACAATCAGGAACATCTCTAGGACTAACATCCTTAATTGGTGTCGTTTATGGGGGAAAAATTGTGAATTTATCTTCCATGGAAAATGATAAATGTTAACGTTGAATTATTGATGGTGAAACATGATTCCATCATACTGTTGTTTATTATTCACTTGGATACTCCATAGAGGAAAATTTGGCATTAGCGAGAATGAATACCAGAGTGAATCCAAATCCTACGAGAATCCCAAAGTTACCTGATCTAGAAAATTTAATTTCCTAGAGAAACATCCGAGAAATACTACAAACTGGAGGTAACCCTAATCACGAATATTTTTCTTCCATTAGTTATGAATTAAATGGTGTTGATAACTTACCACATACAACTATAGAGGCACGCTCAACTACATAATTTTCTAGTCAACCCTTAATCGATCTTCATAATTCCCCTATAACCTTTTCTCAACCACCTGGCAATTCATATAAACCTTTCCTGAAAAATACCAGGCCATCCTTGTCTACAAAAGAAAGTAATATAATCCTCAAGCACCTAATGGTTGGGAAAGGAGGAGGAAAAGGAATCCACCACTACCTCCACCACCTATTAATACTTGGGTGGAATCTAGGTATGGACCTCTATATCTTCCCTAAAACCCTCATGATTTTCTAGAAAATGATCTTAAATTGATGCCAAAGTACGATGAGAAAAATAGGTAATAATTAAGGAGCATATGGATGATTTCTAAGACTTTATAGACAACCTCTTTGTAGAGCATTATGATGTGTTTATGATACTTTTTGTACAAACCTTTGAAGGAGATGTTACAAAATGGTTCAGAGGGTTATTGCATGTCTCCATTAATTCTTGGGAAGTTCTTGAAACCACTTTCATGAGGAAATGGGGTGAAAAGAGGAACCACTTGTACTATCTCATAGAGTATGGGTCATTAAATAAGAAGGGTGAAGAGACTGCAGTTGATTTTAACAAGATATTCAATAAACTTTATAATAAGATTCCTGTAGATATTAAACTTCCCAAGCTGCTACAAAAGTGACTTATGATGGGGCCTTTGAGGCATAATTTTCCATTATGCTAAGAGAAAGAAGGTTTGAAACCCTTTTAATCATGGAAGATGATGCCATTGACATTGAGGGAAACATGATATATTCTGAAAAAATTAAGGTGAAAAATTGATCATACTGATAAAGAAAAGAATAAATTAAAAGATGAAACTAGTATCTTTGGGGCTGGTAAGGATTCACAGGAAGCCAAKATAGAAAAAATGTCCATAATCATCATGAATCTATCTAATAAATTATCCAAAATTTAAATTGAAGTAAACCATCCAAATAAACCTCATGATGAAGAAGGACAAAGGAATCMTAATTCGTTTAGGAGGCCTTTTAACCCTCAAATGTTTAGAAGATATAGGATAAATGAGGATCTTAGTAAAGAATGACAATGAAAATAATGTTGTTTAATATCTAGGAGCTGAGAAKTTTTCATATTTTCAAGAARAGATGCATTTGATTCAAGGTAATCAAGAGGAAATGCATCTAACAAAACATGATTATGAAAGATATTTAAATACTAAACCTCATACTGTGAACCAAATAGAAAATTATGGAGGATTATCACTCTCCCAATATAGATTGTTCTCTGATGCATTACACGCCAAGTTACACAAGAAGTATGACCTTAGGCCTAGGCCAGCAGGGTCAAAGAATGAGAATATGACTCTATCTAATAAATTACCAACAATCCAAAATAAATAAAAAGAAAAATAAATAGTCATTATTGTGCAGAAGATAGATTCCTATGATCAAGCCAAAGGACACAGTTATTCTAAATAAATTGATAAGCCTGGTCAACCATTCAACATTGAGCATGAATTAGGGAAAATCAAGATACCTATCCCATTAGTGGAGCTGATAAAGAACCATATCTATCAATTTTTTTTTGAGAAATTCATACATGGATTTGATATTAATAATAAACCTGACACTTTAAATATACATGATGAATTTCCCACCATCTCATTTGGATCTCATATTGACAACGAAGACGACTTTGTTGCACCATTCTATATCACTTTGAACATTCATAAAAAACTTCTACACAACTACATGTTGGATTCTAGAGCCTCCCATAACCTTATTCCTAAATTGATCATGGAACATTTGGGACTTGAGATAACTAGACCATATCATGATTTATACTCATTTGACTCAAGGAAGGCTAAATGTGAGGGTATGATTAAGGACTTGGTGGTTACATTATCACATCTCCCTATCAAGAGTATCATGATGGATGTGGTTGTTGTTGATGTACCTGATAATTATGGGATTCTTTTATCTAGATCATGGGTAGGAAAGTTGGGAGGAACTATGTATATGGATATGACACATGCCACTATACCAGTTTTTGGGGATGAGCATAGAATAATTTATAGATAATTTATTTTTTCATGTGTGGTAAGTGAACAAAATAACCCAACAAATCACCCCATCTATGTCAATGAATCACATTTAGGCTACTTCATTTTGTCCATAGATGAGGTAGTTGAACTAGAAAGTATACCTACTCATGATAATTTGAAATTTGAAGGGGTGTGGAAACTATACTTTAATGGGGTTAGTTCAAAGGATGGTTCTGGAGCAGGGATAGTGATGATATCTCTAACTAAAGATAATTTTTTTTTTATCAGATAAATTGCAGTTTGAATCTAGTAATAATTTGGTAGAGTATGAGGCCTTGGTTTTAGGATTGGAGGCTTCTGGGAAAATGAACAAAACACGACTGTCAGTATTTGGGGAATCTGAGCTAGTAGTGCAACATGTAAGAATTATATATCATGCCAAGCACCCTAGGATGAGAACCTACAAAAACATGATTTGGGATCTAATGGACAATTTCTTTCTATGTTTCAACATTATTTTTGTCCCTAGATATTTAAATCAGAAAGAAGATTCATTAGCCATAGCTACTAGTACTTTTAAAGAACTTGTTATTCCTCAAACAAAGTATGAAGTGGAAATGAAGTACATGCCTTCTATTATGGACAATGTAAAGCATTGGTAGGTGTTTTAACATGATCATCAACTTATAATATGTTGGGAATTAATGGAGGCATTATCTTCTACTCATATAGACAATGAAGAAGATATGAAAGAGAGTGAGAAAGATATTAGTAATACACATATTGATACCCATTTCAATAATCACATGGCATCTCATAAAGTGTTACATTTGAAAAATAATTTCAATCCTAAAGGCTTAGTTCCCTTATAACAATTGTTTGATAAGAATGCCGAGACTACTAAACCCACTTTCTTACCAAAATATGAAAACATAGAGGATTGTAACTTGGGAACTAGTCAAGAGCCTAAATGCATCAAAATGTCTAAAGATATGTCACCTGACTTCAAGAAATAAGTATGTAGATATGTTTAAAGAATATGTGGATGTTTTTGCTTGGAAATATGAGGACTTAAAGACCTATTATACCTCTATTATTCAACATAAAATACCTTTGAAACCAGGGACAAATCCATTTAGAAAAACATTGAGACAAGTAAACCCCATCTCGTTTCCCATTATAGAGAAAGAAGTCAGAAAACCGTTGAATGAAAATATTATAATTCCTTTGAGATATTTTGAGTGGTAGCTAATTCAGTTCTCGCGAGGGAAAAAAATGGAGAGATAAGATTATGCGTTGATTTCAAAAATATGAACAAGTGTTCTTTGAAAGACAATTATCCTTTCCCTAAGATGGATCACATATTGCATAAGGTAGCTGGTACCTCTAGAATATCAATGATGGATGGTTTATATGGTTATAATCAAATATATAAAACAAATTTTACCACTCCCCGGGGAACATTTATGTATGAAAAGATGCCCTTCAGAGTTATAAATGCAGGAGACACATTTAAAAGAGAAATGTATATTTCTTTTGTGGGAGAGAAAGATTAGTTTATTGTAATATACCTTGATGACATGAAAATATTTTACAAATCCGACAAAGAGCACCTTAAAAATTTAATACAAAACTTCACTAAATGCATAAAATATGGTTTGTCTTTGAATCCCCAAAAATATTCCTTTGCTATGAAGGAGGGGAAAGTTTTAGTCCATATAGTATCTAAGGATGGGGTCATGACTGATCCTTAATGAGTGGAAACCATTAGAACAATTAGTTTACATAGAAATGAGAAAGAGGTGTAGTCCTTTTTAGGAAAGATAAATTTATTGAGAAGGTTCATCCCACACTTTGTTGAGATGATGAAAAATATTACTGATATGTTAAAAAGGACAGTGAAATAAAATGGACAACTGAATCTAAGGGTTCCTTTTGTTGGAATCCATAAATTCGTGCTAATTTAATCATTTCGTAGTGATTGTGTTGACATCATTTTGTAACGATGGTTTTGTAGCATTTCTAAGGTTTTGGGTGTTTCCGTAGCACAAGCATGCTAGTTGATGGCACCACTATTGTCAAAGGGAAAATTTTGGCATTTGGAAAAAATCTATAAACTTGGAAAATGAAAATGGTTTTGAAGGAGCATTTTGGTCTCTGGATCATAAAAAGGGAAAAAAATTAATAAATTTGGAAAAGGAGAAAATATAAAGTGTTTTTGGTTTTATTAGCCAATTTTTTGCTTTTTATAATCAATTTTTGCTTTTTAGGGCCAAAATTGGCTCCTCAACCTTTATGTAGGGTTTAATGTTTTGTTCATCAAAATTATGGGGCCGAGGCCACTATCCAAGTCCACAACTGTCAAGCAAACCACACCTACCACACAACACAACACAATTCGAGTCAAAGCCAACACACAAGTGCCAAACCAAGTCACATGGAGTAGGATCCCACGAGGGGGCACCACTGTGCACTATGCGTTGATATTCTTTGCGACCATCGACACATATGAACAAGTGTTCTTTTAGTTATGTTTATCAATGTGGGATATTTTCCATATACACATAAATAAAAAAAACACCATTATCACCATTGAATGACAAGAATTGACAAACATTTTGCGTAAATGTCAAAACAACATTTTGACACCAAGATAAACACTAAGTCGAAGAAGGAGTTCACAGGTCACCAATTGTGCTCAGTGCATTGAAAAAATAGGTTAAATGTTCAGTCGTCAATACAAATGGTCATCAATGCACATGGGAGAAAGGGTATCGCTTACAGATGTCGGGGAGAATATTCTATGAGTGTTCAAAGTCTCTACTATAAAAATACCATTTAAAGAGCTTGCACAAGGGTTTTGCAATCATTGAGACTGCTCTTTTTTCAATAGACCATGCTTTCATGAAATCTGATTCTTATTATAATATTGCAAAGTCTTATCATAGAAAGGATGATTATGGGACTATAGGTTTCTACTACATGGAATCAGTTAAGCAAAGCCAGAGGCTTCAGGATTTTCAGTTGCCTTACTATGGGTTGGGGCAAGGATCTTATGCCACTCTTTGACTTGGAAATTGGAACTATTTGTAGCAGATCAAAATAAGAAGAAGGATTCAAAACTATAGGCAACACATCTTGACAAACCTAGAAAACTTAATTGTAAAGTATTGGCATGAAACTCAGGAATTGTTTATGCTGCAAATGACTGTTGTGTATCTATACCAATAGCATGTATCGAAGTTGTAAATGATGATGTATTACCGGTCCGAGTATCAAAGTGTGTCCATATATCAATGTACATATATGTAACAGGTGAGACACTTGCTCATTGTTCTTCAAACACTACACTTGAGACCTAGCATCCTTTCCCTGATGGTGTTTGTAACATCCCAAGGCCGAGCCCTTGCTGAATTGTAATTATGTTTATAGGCTAGTGAGCCAAGTGTTTATAAGATGGAAGAATTATGTGTTTATTAGGCTGGAGAGCCCAGATGCTAAGGCCAATGAGCCTGATTTTGTATATGTAAATACTCACATCATTAATAAAATTACATCATTGTGTGTAGACCGACCACGAAGAAAGAGTTATGGGGGACTAAGCTCCACTAGTTAGGGAAGGGACTAAGTGTTTAGGAATAGAGGCTAAGCTAGAGGGCTTACCTCTAAAGGGATAATATTATATTATTATTTCCTAGAGGCTAAGGTTTAACATAACCATGTTGTCCTAAGTTCATGGGGAAAGGGAACAAGTGTTAAGTGGAGCTCATGCAACTTCAGGAAGACATGTGTCAACTTGGGCGCATGTAGTTTTAGGTGGGGAAAGTTAGCTCATTGGGGGTTGCCTCACCATTCTCACCATTATCGTGATGGTTTCCACTCTAGGAAGTGATCCATACACCCCACTTATGCAAGCACTGAGATAAGGAGAACCTTGACACAACCAACCATTTCCTCCATCACCGATCTCTACAACTTTTGAAACCCGCACACCGTGTTACAAAGCTAACCATTTTTTCCTGTGAAGAACAATACGACTGCGTAGTGCCCGAGTTAGATTGCACCTTAGCCATTTTTTGTTGCTACCCACATCTTTTCAGGACTGGCATGGATTGATGTCATTACCAGAGCCCATACCTAATTTTCCACTGTGGTTACCCTCACTGTACCTGTACCTACGGGTTGCCTGCGTATTGTCCTATCAGTACCATTTTTCCACGTCTAGTTTCTGTTGCTGTCATCACCTTGCCCATGTGTTGAGGAGTGATTGTGAAGAAATAGGTTGTCAGGCCTGTGAGAAACTCTCTCTAGGTGAGAGAGTGTGTTGAGGAAATGAGTTCTCCTAGAGGGAGTCGCATAGCAGCTACAATACTCTGAGACTTCCGGTCCAGCCTATTGATAAGGCCTTGGAAGGGAGGTGAACAACCAATGGACTTGTGATAGTGAAGGTGTACACTCCTGGGGTGGGACAGGCATGTGGGAAATGAGGGTCTATGGGATGTGGGTGTAAGTGGCTCCTGGGAGAAAATCCTTCTTGTTGATCTATGAGACTTTATTGTTGTCCTTGCCAAGCCTAGGAATCCCTTGCCCAATGGGGTTTAGTCCCAGCTCGGGGGTGACCCACTGCTGAGCATGATGAGAAGTGTAGTCTAAGGCTGGGAGGTTTGTGGAAGGTTTGCACATAGTTGGTGGTCATCTATTAAAAGGTAATTACCAATCCTTTGTCCATTTACATGTTGTGTATTTGTATATGCTATTATATTTATGATTCTGTCTATGATTACTGTATGTATGATTTTACTGTAATTTGTGCATTAATTTATGTGATAGCAGAACATAAATCATCTGTTAAATATTGGTATGTGTTATTGTCACTTCTGCAAGAATATGTGTATGTACAAAATGTTTATGTCTGGTTAAACTCACATTATATATATATATGTGTGTGTGTGTGTGTGTGTGTGTGCTTGAGCATGTTAGTTTTCTGAGGTGATGTTTCCCAGCCTATTGGTGGTGGTTGGGAACATTACAAAATGGTATCATAGTAGAAAAACATAGATATAATTGTTTAGGTAGTGTTACCCGACAGAGGTTCGAGGGTCGGGGACATCACATAATGGTGTCATAGCGTTATTTGGAGTAACATGGCCCAAACTGGGTGGCCGGGGGTGTTACAAAATGGTATCAGAGCCATGGTTTCGACATTGAGACATGGTATCAGAGCATCCCTTGGTTCTAAGAGAATACCTTGGCCATGTTATGAAGCTCAGGAGGTATAACATTTTATGGAATGGCCATAGAGAAGGAATCCACAACAACCATTTTATTGGGCCACAAGGTTTGAATTTGGGCCATAGGATCTATTCGAGAGAAGGAAGACCCTTCACAGTTGTCATATTTAGAACATGTGCAGGAAAGTTAAACCCCTAAGTCCTTCAGAATTCACGACTTCGACAAAGTTTATGTGTTATAAGAAAAAGGGGCCGAAGCTTGAAGTTCCAAAGTTCTAGAGTGGATCTACACCATAGATCCAGGGAGAAGTGCAGGACC
This sequence comes from Picea glauca, assembly GCA_000966675.3. Classification (NCBI taxonomy): domain Eukaryota; kingdom Viridiplantae; phylum Streptophyta; class Pinopsida; order Pinales; family Pinaceae; genus Picea; species Picea glauca. The sequence goes on from JZKD02S1522348.1 coordinate 10,237, forward strand.
TTTGGATCGGCTAAAGACAGATCATAACCATTATATTAAGCCAAGAGAAAGAGGTAAGGTGCAACAGTGTAAAAAAGATCCTAGCCATCATATCTATGCGCAAGTGATTGTGAAACGTAGATCTCACAACATTTCGAGAGATGGACATTTGAGAGAAACAAAGTATGGTAAGGTAAAACCTTCCAAATCTTGAAGTCTCGAAGATCGGAGTTAATTCAAACCGTTCATCGAAAGAGACACGTGTCAGTCAGAATGGAAATTTGATGACCTTGTTGGACCAAAAGCAATTCAACATGTGGGGCCACATGTCACCACCTTATA
>JZKD02S1522359.1:0-10557 GCA_000966675.3 Picea glauca
ACAACTGAGAATATTGGTGTTGGAATGTATTCATCCCTTATGGGTACTTTTGATTTTGGGGCACCAATTCATCATATCTATGCCATGTCGAGTCATTCTGATTCATCATTGAGGTCTGTTCCTTTTCGCACTTCCTATTTTAACGATCCTTGGACCCTACCTTCCTCAACTGTGTCTTGTGAAGGTCAGTCACATATTGGAATGGCTATGCCACTATTGACAATAGTGATAGTGTATCAGGCTCTTCTTGACTCTTCTGTCGACCCCAATCTTGTTACCTCAAAGACATATGTGAAGGATCTTGTTCTTAAGCCCATATGGGCCACTTCATCGTATTTCTCACATGATTACCTTGATGATAATTTACCCTCGGATGAAGAAATTGTATAGGCCATGAATGGTTCTGACAGACCATGGGATGATATGCACCATCGCTCTTATTTCCTCCGAGAGCATTCTAGAATCAAACAAGATTATTTTAGGTCTACCTTGAGTGAGATAGTTGATCACGCCATAGTTCCACTTGATACACATGGTATTTATGTCAAAGGAAACATGGCGAGTATCTCCCCTACCGTCACGATCAATATCTCTCGCATTCCTGGTATGGTTGAAAATGTATATATCAATGTGGATTGTTCATCGGAAAAAATTATGATCCACACCGAGCTCTTCAAAGAATTTTGCAATGTGTTTGTTTGGTCATATGAAGAGATTCCAAGAATCAACCCTCAAATTTTTGAACATGAGATTAAAACCTACTCGGATGCTAAACCTGTTCGACAATGACTTAGAGATGCCAATCCTAGGAAGGCCCCCTACTATTAAGGTAGAGGTGGTGAAACTTCTTAATTTTGGCTTCATCTACTCGGTTTCCTTGACTGAATGGGTATATATTCCCATTCACATGAATAAGAAGCAAGGAACCATCCATGTGTGCATGGATTTTAGAGACCTAGATAAGGCCTGTCCTAAAGATAACTTCTCGAAAAATTTCATTGATCATATTCTCGATGAATTTGCAGGAAGCGAGGTTTTTTCTTTTATAGACGAATTTTCAGGATACAACCAAATTCATATTAAACTCGAGGATCAACATAAGATGTCATTTATTTGTCCTTGGGGTACATTCACATACCGAAAAATTCCTTTCAGCCTTAAAAATGCCGGAGCAACCTTCCAACAAGCTATGACGTTCGTTTTTCATGATCTCGAGCATATAGTCGAAGCTTATCTTGATGATCTCACTTCTCACTCTCGCAATATAGTAGACCACTCTATCCACCTTTGACTAGTTTTTGAAAGATGTACTATTATCGCATCTATTTGAACCCTCATAAGTTCATATTTTCTGTTAGGTCAGGTCATCTGTTAGGATTCTTATTCTCTGAGACTGGGATCATGCTTGCAGTATTGAGCCTATTTTTCGGTTCTCGCTTTCACATTATAATCCTATCACCTTAGTAGTTTTCATCATCATCCAAGAAGAGCCTTGTTTATATCCTTTGAAACTTGACAATACCCCAAGAGGAAACATTCCCCCGAGTGTCCATATCCTGCATGCACCTCCTTGCATTGAGCATAGGAATGTTCCACTGTTGGAACTAGTTGCTTACTCATGACACTAGTTTCCTCCTCTATATCATAACATTCATTTGACTATGAAAAAACAAAAAAAGACAGGTGGGAAAAGAATATTATCTTATGTTGGAAGCAGTCATGTCTCCTTTGAACAAAGCACCAACTTTTGAGTCTACTTGTCATCAAAATTTTGGGTGTAGCATGACCTTAGGAAGTTGAGCTCGTTACTTAGAGTTTACTCCCCCAACTGGTTACTCTTCCAGTCCCTATGGAGAGTTTGATTGGTGCCTCCTGCATCACAAAGTTTCATCATTGAGTGTATGTTTCCAGAGTCATCCATATGTTTCATGCTCTTGTTCAAAGGATGTCCATCAGTCTGTGTTGACCATTTCTCAGAACTCTTGAATTTTCATGTCAACCATACCCTCAGTGTGTCTCAAAGTTACATGAATTTGTAGTCCTACCATGCACCCTGGTCATATTTTCCTTATAGGTAGGTAACCTTGAACCCAACAGTCAACTTCTCCTCATTGGTTGCTGACTGGGGGGTTTCCCTTGTGTTCTACTAAAATAAATCTATTCACACATTAGGATTCATGCAGTGTCTTGGATGCCATTAGCCTTATTAGTAGTTTCCTCTCCTTTGTCACAAATTTTCCTCATTGGTTGTTATTAAGAGGGTCTTTTTCGTGCACTACTTGCATCTGGTGCATGTAGAAGACGCACAGGGTCGTTGGTTCGTGAACATGTTCTTTGTCTGAGTTCCTCCAAATCATCAATCTCTTTACTTATACCTCATGATGATGATGAGAGATTCCTTAATGCTCTCCTTTCAACAAGTCTCCTTCCATTGAATTCAGCCCATCTATTATGGAAACAAGAACTAGATTCCTATGAGTACCTAGAGGCTTGTAGTCATCAGTGGTAGGTTCTCTCACCATTGACAATTGGAAATACATCAATGTATCATGATCGATGGATTCTTCAAGTGTTCGAACTCAACACATTTATTCACACTTGCAAGAATGTACTTGGTGCCTTGATACCTACTTTCATTATCAGTAGGTTGTCTCGTGTTTGTTAACGATATACCTTAATGACTGGTAATGAAACAAAGCATCATTGTGTTCGAACTCAACTCCTTTATTCACATGATGTAGACTTGCACCTTTGGCAGATTGTGTAGAAGACTTGAAGACATCAATGCATAGTCACATGTTTCCTGAGTTTTTGCTATCATTCATTGGACCAACACCTATATGACTTCAGTGATCATGGGAGATCATATTGTACTCCATTGCATATAGGAATATTCAAAATTCTTTTGAGACTGGGTTTGACTGGGCCTTGTTCGTGACTATGACAACCTATGGCATGTGTCTCCTTTTGCATTGGATATTCATGGCCATGAACAACTGTTTGGTATATTTTCACATGGATCTACAGTGTAATTAAAATTGGCAGCCATGTGCACAAAGTCATTATGGATTTTTATATTCTTATGAAATACTAGTTCATCCAGCTGGGTCTCCATTACTCCACTTCTAGAAATTATAATGTATTTCAGCCATCACAGATACTCCTCTAACCTCACACATTAGGGGGCATATTTTATAGAAAGATTCGCCTCACCCCGTGCAACTTGCTCAGAAGGCCTTTTCCATTTCCCTATGCAGGCTTGAAGTCCCCTTTTGCAGTTCCCAAAGATAAAAAATGTATTTTTCCACATATACATGCCCTAATAACTATACACCATGTGTATACACATGTTGCACCATTACAACCCATGTACATTGGGTTTTGTGCTCAAAATTAAAAAATGGTGTCGGGTTTCCATGTCATGTCAGGAGATCCATGATCCTTGACCTTCCATATACACATTCCAACTCGAACCTTCAGTTCCATTTGAAGGCTATAAATGGGCCATATCCAAGCTATGGAAAGGAGGATAAGAATTCAACTTTGAGATCAAAGTTACTCTGAAGAAATTATTCACTTCATATCGAGTCTGCATCCCTTTTTCCTTTTAAGTATGAACACATTGTTCAACCCCCAAGCTCTTCCCTATTTGATGGTGTTGGCCCTTGACCAAGTTTTGGGAGATCCTTGGTCAAGTTTGACCTATTTTTGGACTTCGACAGCCTGTCGAAGACGAAGAAGAGATCGCGGGATCTCAACCACTTTTTGGGTCCTTTTTGGGTTTTGGGGTTATGTAATGGGAATGGGATGTCGAGCCATGGGTTTAACCATGTTTAGGCATATTTTGTAAAGTATAAATAAGTAGCTAGGTGATGTAAATAGCAAGGCCAATAATCTAAGTGCTAAGTGAAAGTATGGTTTGTAGATGCTCTATGCATATTGTGAGAAACTTGTAGAGCTAAGTGCAAGTGGTTGTAACAGATTGTGAAAGGCTTTGTGCTAGACCTAGCTCGGGGAAGGAGGATTTGGTGAGTTGCACATAGATCTCCTGTCCTATGCAGAGTAGGGTTGTCGTGGCTCTGTGCATGTAGATGAGTGATCGAAGCTAATAAATAAGAAGAGTTGGTGGATGTAGCCCCGGGGAGGGGGTGAACCATGTAAATACTGTGTTATTCTTATCTTTGTGATGGTCTTATGTGTTTATGTATTTCTTTATCTGCTAAGTGCTTGATATAGATAGATAGATAGATAGATAGATCTATTTATGCTCTATTCTTATGATGACCCTAGATGCTAGATATGACCTATGTGAACCTGCTTAGTGCTCGAATATGCTAGATCTAATATATTTGTTTATGCTAAGTGCTTAGATACCTTAGATTTGGGTGAATGCTGTGATGATTTGTTTTATCTGCGAAGTAGATATTGGTTAAATAAGGATGAACTGGTGGTGCTAAGTGATCTATTAAGTATTATAATCACAGATCTGTGTTCCAGTTAAATTTAGAGACACCTGAGTCCTGCAACCACCCCTGCCTCTACCTCGAGTGCGACTTCATCTGCTTCATAGGTGTTTCCGAAAGGGATGATAGTTAGGGTTTTGTTGGTGCACTGTTGTAGCATTGAACCCTGGGTCTACCCCTATGCCAACATATGGAGAACCTCATTGTCTGTCTTATATGAGCTTGCCTTTGGTGGAGGATTGAAGTGGTGGAGGCCCATCTAGAAGGGACTTAGTTTCTAGGTTATGAACATGCCAACACGAAAGTTTGTCATTCATACACTTATGTTGATTACATTTTAATATAAATACTCTTTTCTCGTCCAATTAATGTATCACAAATATATGAATTATTATTCCATGGGCGTATTTGTTATGAATATTGATGAATTATGCTATTATATGTGCTAACTTTATATATTATCACCATATTCTTGTGTATCTTGGTTGTTGAGGACAATTTGCAAGCGTATTTCTTTGAGTCAAGTGCTCAACGGTGGACTTCATTGAACGTCTGGATGACGTAGGCTCTTTATCTTGTCTTGTTAGCATATTTGTTTATATAGAATACTTGAGATTAGAGTTGATTTATGCAGTCATTTCCATCTGTTGTGGTTTACCCCATTTCATAGAGTGATTTTCCTCATAACAAATGGAAGTTAATGGGCTTGGAAAAAATGCATTACATACGAACGTACCACACAAACCTCTACAAAGGTGCCAATGAATGAGACACTACGACCCCTTGTATGTCATGATCCCTATGCCCATTAAGTCTTGACCCCAACCACTTCATATAATTTACATGACTTAGAGAGGGATCTATTGGAAACTCTCCTTGACCTATGGAAAGATCTACCCAATATGACACCTCGTCAACCCTCCCATATTCAAAGCTTGACAAGTCGCATAATGTCTTTGAGAAATTAATTGTTTGATATAGTGATATTTGATGCACATGCTTAGGTGGCTCATTTATTGATTGGATTCACTTATCTTGATTTTATGAATTGAGATCCTTGGAGGGCGTTCTCATTTGTCTTTGTAGGATCTAGTTGGTGGACAATTTTGGGAGAACAAGCCTAGCTTTGGCTTCCATGAAACTGCAAACCCACAGGTTGGACGCCAAGGGCCCACATATCGGATGAGAAAGATCAGACTTGGAATGCCTTGAAGATGACTTTGACAACATAGCCTATCCTCCACATGCCAAACTCTTTGACTAGGAGAGGCAAAACATCACTCCTCGAGGCATGACGTCACCTAGGGGGGTTAGGGCTTGGTGGTGAGGTGCCACTCATTGAAGCATGGAAGTTTTGAGGAGAAGGAGGTATTCACGATGAGGATATTGTCTATATTTTTGACATGTGACCTTTGGAGGCCTTCCCATGCTTCTCCAACACCAACGACTTCTTCTGAGTGGAAAAACGTCCCCTAAAGGGGAGACATCCATGTAAAATTAGGGTTTTATTTTTGCAAAAGTGAAACTTTAAACGAATTGTTTAATATTATTTTGTTAAAGGGGGTAAGATTTGGGTTGTTTTCCCCTAGAATTGTGGTTTACCCCTTAATTTATGGACAAGTCACCTTGGTGACATTTTGTATAAATAAGAGATCATAATATCTCATTTGAACATAAATATCCCTCTCGTGAGAAGTATTGGTATGAAATTTTCGCTACCTTTGGAAAAATTGTCTCTCTTGGTTCTTGTTTATGGTTATATCTTGATGTTATGGTTGATGGAAGTGATTTTATATCCTTGGAAGGCTTATCTCTTGCTATTGTGGTGGATTATCTTGGAATTTTTCCTTGAATTGGCATGGTCTTTACTTTCATGCTATCATTTGTTTCAATTCAAGGTTATTGTGCTAGGAGATAGGTGGGAAGTATAAGGGAATACACCCCCACCATATTCTTCATCATTTTATGCTTCATGTTATTGGTTAAACAAGGGTTTTCTAAGAGAAGTATAAGGGCATACACCCTCTTAGCTTAAAACATATCTAGAGAAACTTTCCTTGGAGAGTAAGAGGGTTTACACCCCCAAGGAGGTAGATTCTCTAGATCTTTATTTGCATGACCCCATTAACCCAATTATTAAGAGCACTAGTAATTTATTATTGCATTGGAGAAATAAATCACTGGCTTGGGAAACATAATTTTTTATCTTTTGAAAGATGTCTTGCTTGGAGTTGGTTTACCACATTGAGAGGAATATTCCTCTACTAGGGAGTCCCATCTCTCCCACTACTTTACTTGTTGTTACAAACACTAACCTACAACCATTAGGGCTGATATAACCTAGATAAACTACTAACCATAACTGTACTATTCCAGATATAAAATAGTATGCAGAACATAAATAATTAGCTAGAAATGGAAGATGAACAACGATATAACTAGAAAAACACCACAATAATACCAAAATAATACCATAATAACACCAAAAAGAGCAGTTTGATTACTGAGAGAAATATTCACTTGCCTCTTCGAGGGTGCAACCTCCAGAAGAGAAGATCTCTATTACAATAATATCCAAGACAAAACTTATCATACCCTCTACTCCTATTTATACTAAATATGTCTATCCAAAAGAACAATCTAGAGGAAGATCCTTCTAGAAGCAAAAGATTCTATTAGGTCTTCTTACATTTGACTTATTCTTCCTTATTACTAGGCATTATCAATATTGAACTTTATTACATGGAAATATGTTATTCTACCTATGTGAGGGGTTAGGTCCCTAACATGTCCTCCCCCTTAAAAACAACCTTTTCCTCAAGGCTTGAGATAAGGAGATTGCTGCAGAATGGTAGCTGGTTCCCAAGTGGCATCTGCTGGAGTTGTATCTTTCCAATGGAATAACACTTCCTTGATGGTGTGATGACAAGACGACACTCATTATGGTCCAAAAATGCTTGTGGTTGTAGAAAAATGGAGCCTAATTTTTCCAACTCCGGAAGGTTGGTTTGAGTTTGAGACTTAGTTCCAATCACCGTCTTTAAGAAGGAAACATGAAAAATGGGATGGAGCTTAGAATGAATGGGAAAATATAACTAATAGGCCACCTATACCACATGCTTGAGAATGGTATAAGGACCATAAAATTTGGGCGTGAGTTTCTGACAATGGTCGGCCTTGAGGGAATTTTTCTTGTAAGGTTGCAGTCGAAGAAACACCCATATCCTTCTGCAAATTGACATTCAGAGAAACCTTGATCTGCTTGGTGCTTCATGTGATTCTGGGCCATGACCAAATTCTCTTTGAGGGTACGGAGAATAGCCTCTCGAATTGTAAGTGTTTGGTTAACCGCCTAGAACTTTGAGACACCTGAAAAGTAAGAGAGAACTAAAAGTGGCTTTTTCCCATATACCACTTGAAAAGGAGTCATGTGGGTAGTTATATGGTAACAAGTGTTGTACCACCATTCATCTAGTGGTAACCATTGAGCCCAATGATTTTTCCTTTCTGATGCAAAACACCTCAAATATATTTCCAAAAACTTGTTGACAACTTCAGTTTGACAATCAGTCTTGGGATGATAAGTTGTGTTGATATGCAATTGGGTTCCTTGCAGCTTGAACAATTCTTGCCAAAAATTGTTGGTGAAAGTTAGGTCGCGATAAAAAACAGTAGAATGAGGCATGCCATGAAGATTGAAGACCTGAACCATGAAAATTTGAGCCATAATGGATGTTGTAAATGGGTGTTGAAGAGCACAGAAATGATCATACCTGGAAAGATGATCAACTACCACCATGATGACTAATTTATTGCCCGATTTCGGTAAGCCTACAATAAAATCCATAGAGATATCCCTCCAAATAGCGGGTGGAATCAGAAGTGGTTGTAGTGTGTTAGGAGCTTTGAATATTTCACCCTTGTTACATTGACAAACATCACATTCAACCACAAAATTGTGAACATCCTGTTTCATACCATCACAAGAAAAAGAACGTTTGACCTGGTCATAGGTTTTGGTAAACCCTGAGTGACTAGCGGTGGGTGTAGCATGAAGCTCAGAAAGTACTGTGGATTTAAGTTTTGATTGTTTACTTAAATACAAATAGCCTTTATATCGAAGCACATCATTGAGCCAAGAGTACCCTGGGGAAACTGGAGAATTGAAATGCAATTGTTGTATCAGATGCGAACTTTTGGGATCGTGTAGCCATTCCTGGTGAACAACTTGGAGCCAATATGGTACAATGAAGGAGAGAGAGAAAATGGACCCTTCATCGTCATATTTTTTGGAAAGTGCATCAACAACCACATTGTCTTTTCCTTTCTTGTAAATGATCTCATAATCATATCCAAAGAGCTTAGTCACCCATTTGTGTTGCTCTAGGGAGGAAAGGCATTCTTCCAGAAAATACTTGAGGCTTTGATGATCTGTATTAATTTGGAAGCGTTACCCCAATAGATAAGGGCGCCAAAGATCCATGGCATGCAAAATAGCCAACATTTCCTTTTCATAGATTGATTTTCCCAAATGTCTCTCTGACAATTGTTTGGTGGTAAAGGCCAAAGGCCGACCCTCTTGCATAAGGACCGCTCCAATTCCTTTCTCGGAAGAATCACATTCTAAGACAAAGGTCTTTGTGAAATCAAGAAGGGCCTGGATTGGAGTGGTGCACATGGCCATCTTCAAGGTTTGAAAATTCTGAGCAGCTATTGGAGTCCAAGTGAAAGAATTCTTTTTAAGGAGAGAAGTGAGAGATGCCACAATATTTCCATAATTCTTAACAAACTTGCAATAATAACCTATTAAACCCATAAATCCACACAAGATTTTGAGATTGTTTGGGTGAGGCCAATCTTGCATAGATTCAATATTTGTAGGATCCACCCTGACACCGGCCTTGCCAACAAGATGACCCAAGTACTCGACTTCTGAGGCACCAAAAACACATTTAGATTGTTTGAGGAAAAGTTGGTGTTGAGAGAGTAGATGGAGAAATCAATCCACATGAGCAATATGGGTTGTCCAGGTTTTACTATAGATGAGGATATCATCAAAGAAAACTAAGACAAAATGACAGAGAAAAGGATGGAAGACATGATTCATGAGGCTTTGGAAAGTGGGGGGAGAATTACACAAGATAAAGGGCATGACCAAAAACTCATAGTGGCCCACATGAGTTTGAAATGTAGTCTTAGGAATGTATGCCTCATTCATATGTATCTGGTGGTAGCTAGAATGAAGATCAAGTTTAGTAAAGAACTGGGTGCCACTCAATTCATCCAAGAGGTCATCAATGGCATGAATGAGAAATTAGTCTTTAATGGTGAGTTTGTTGAGGGCGCGGAAGTCAGGGCACATGCACCAAGAACCTTATTTATTAAGGACCATGACCACAGGAGAAGAGTAGGGGCTAGTATTAGGGTGAATAACACCTACGTTGAGCTATTCTTGAACAATTTCTCAATTTCATTTTTTTGGGAAAAGGGATGACGATAGGGACAAATATTGGGAGGAAGGCTTCTGGGGACTAGGGGAATGGAATGATCATGAACACAACAGGAAGGAGGGGGTCCCTAGGGAGTGGAAAAAACCACTTGATGTTTAGAGAGGATGGATTCGAAGTCCTACGGAACAGAGGGTGTCTCAGTGGCTTGAATGGCATGGAATTGTGCAATAATGCTAGAATGACCTTTTTTTAGCATCTTTTCCATGCGATGGGAACTGATGATATCCAGGGAACCGACGATGATGCCTTGGAACTTATATTGTTGGCCCTTCTGGTCAAATTGCATGGTTAATTCCTTAAAATACATGAGAATGGGACCTAAAGTCCTTAGCCATTCTGCACCCAACACAATGTCACAACCACCCATGTCGATAGAGAACATATGAGATTTCACGTGGTACTGACCAATTTGGAGACACACATTTTCACAACGCCCTCCAAATTTCATGGACCTTCCATTGGCAATCATGATTTGAAAATTATTGATGGTACGAATATAGCAATTAGTTTCTTGGGCAATGCGGTGATGAATAAAATTATGGGTGCCTCCACTATCAATAAGAATGATGACCTTCCTATGCTTG
>JZKD02S1522370.1:0-10556 GCA_000966675.3 Picea glauca
TTTTTCCATTATAATTGCATGTTTATCCTATGACACTTGTCACCACATGCAACCCATTTTAAGTTCACTTGGTAATTCGTTCCCTCCTCTTGGGAACTTAGGATAACATAATGTATATGTATCCATAAATTAGGCTTATAGAAAATATTATTTAAATATTCTCTTGGCTTAAGCCCCCTAGGATCACCCCTTTCCTAGACTCTTAGCCCCCTTTCCCTCTCTAGTAGAGTTTATCCCCTTACTCTTTTTGTCTAGTTGGTCTACAGTAGTGGTGCAATTTTATTAATATCCAACTTTGATTACATAATACACATGATAGGCCTACAAGCCTTTTAGCATATGGCTCACCAACCTATTTACTACACAGACACTCCGACCTCGAAGTATCATGGCTCACTAGCCTATATGCCCGATTACAACCGAGGTCAACCTGGGGTATTACATTATACTCCCCCTTATTTATGCATCGTCCTCAGTGCATTATATACAATTTATATGTCAAAAATTCTTCAGAAAGCTCCATGCTTTTGATACTATAGCTTGTAATATTTCTGGTCTTATCTTCATATTTCAACTAGAAGTCTTTTTCCTCTTTTCCACAGAGCTTCTTTAGTAAGAATTCGACTCACTATAACATTCTTGTGCTTCCTCTTCCTTTCTACGCTCACCCTTCCAGGGTTGGGCATCCTTTCACTGATACATAATCCTTTAGTGATACATCTTGCCCAGGCTTTCACACACAAGGAGAGCACCAATTTATTAATATACCCCCACTAAGGTTTTGCAATTATAGGGCTCTAGTGTCCCCAACTGTAGCTCCTCTTCCAAAAAATTCCAACTATAATAAATACTATATCATCTGAAGTACATACATACAGTCATCAAGAGTCAATATTATAAAATTTCATCAGGAAATTCAAATTTATTTCCAAAGGAAAAATCAACTTTTCCCAAAATATGAATTTCCATGTCATATTTGCTTGGTTGTTGCTACAACATGCATTAGTCTTGATTATGGCTTCCAATAGTGCCATATTTGGGACTACTTCCTTGCATTAATTCTGTCTTACACTCATCCAAAAAGAAAATCATGGTCATTATATCATGCACCACATACTTTTATTGCATTATTTATAAGAAATCTCAAAGTAATTTTAGAATTGTCTACACTTAACAATCCAATCACAACCATCAAACTATTAATTTACACGAACTTATCATTCTTTGCATATATTTTATCGTCAATCAAACTTTTCTTTATCATAATTATTTTATCACTCTGTTCCCTAAACAAAAATTTCCTTCTAGTCCATCATTATGTGACCACTTCAAGCTAAAACTCTCTTGTTGCAATACCTAACAATTTATGAATGTTAACAACCTCATGAGTTAGTCATGATCTGAATATCTTAGCTTCTAGCATGATCATTTGTACAAATGATATGGTATACATGCATTTTCTAAAATGCATTCCATGAAGTCTTCAAGCATACACACTCTATGTTATCATACATGAGTGAAAAATTTACCATCTCTACACTATGCATGAATGCAATTCTTCATGCATATCTATTCAATGCACTCTTGCATTGATTTCAGAAAGTCTCGTTCTAAATCATGCATCCCACCATGATAGTTAAATGGTCTGGCCAATGCCTCAACACATACTCCATACACTTCCCATTTCCTGCTCAACCATTCATATACCTTCCTTTTCAACCTTAACACTACACCAAGAAGGTAAATCGGCGGTGCTCTTTAGTGTTAGAAAAAACATTGCAGTCCGACACTAATTATAATAGAAAGTGCCATGGATACTTGTGTGGTACTATAGCCTTTCCAAATCCAATCATGTTATGGGTTCATACATGAATAGCTTGGTTGGAATTCACTTCTATAACAACGCCATACCCCTTTCTTTCTTTTCTTATTAACCCATAACCAATAGATCATGGCATATTACCGTGTCATATAAATGCATGTAAAAACTAACAGCTTCTACAACTATCCCAGGCCCTTGGATTCTACCATACGATATGGTAATCATTATTTTTAATGCTTTCAAATTATATAATAAGAAATATTTTATAAAATAACTCTGGATGAGGGAAATTTTATCTAATTCCTTTCATCAAATTGCAACAACTAATCCTCCTCATTGTCCTCACGTGGATGGCTATCAACAACAACTTCATCAACAATACTTTGAATTATCATAACTTATTTACTCCACATATAACATTAGACTATTCTGAGTCTACAACAAGTTATAGGCATTCTCAAACATTTCAACACGCACTGATGCATATCTACATGTACTAAGAATGCACCCTTAACATGCTCATAATACATAAGCATTCAAGCCCCCTGTGCTATGTATTGTTGTCCAATAGTCCATAGCATAATTGTTGCTACAACAAATGCATCCACCACTTTCATCTTGTACCACTTTCTTTATTGTTTCGGACTGTCCTAAAATCTCATTGTAATCACTGCACATGGTTACCTTCTGTCCTGGGCACTTTTCCAACCAATTACACCTCGCTACTTACATTTTTAGCCACATACTATGCTGCTATTAATTTTCAGCATTCATCTAATACTTGGATTCCCTCTGATCCAATCACATACATGACCAAATTACTATCCAACCATGCTCTCTTAATTGTCCTTGCATCTTCAATATTCATTTACTTATTGGACCAAACTAATTTTCAACTTTCCCACTCTGAACACTCCAACTCTTGTGTTTTCTTGAACTAGTTACCTCACTTATATTGATCCACTTGGTCCTGGCTCGCACAAACAATTATTCCTACACATATGACCTCTTGTCCTTTTGGATTCATAGAGGTCACTTTTAGATTAATCAACATTACCTTTATTGGACATCATGAACTCCAGTGGTGCTTCCAGCCTCTTGGAATAACACCAATGGGTTCATTTCACTCGAGATGGTTCCCTCCTGTACCATCTCTCTGTCTTACTAAGTTAAACTTTGAACCACTTTCTTCTCCAGGATCTCTTATTGATTTTCCCTTTAGGAAAATCACCTCCAAGATTGGATATTTTGTCTTGTCATCCCAACTTACTTTGGAATGTATTCAACACTTCTAAACTACACTCAACATTCTCCCTAGCATCAACAATCCTTTCATTGCTTCCACAAATCTTTGAGTGTTGTCTTAAACTAAAGTCTCTTGTCATCCACTTACTAGTACCTTTTTCCTACTTTCTCTTATTACTCTTGGAGTTATCCCATTCTGTAATTTACTTAGATTTATTTGATGTCTTCCTCATAAGTATTGTTGTATACCTCTATATCCTCTTTTCACATGAGACATTAATTTTAGACATTTGTTGGCATTCTTTAGAATGCCTACACCTTCATTACCTTAGCCTTGAAGTTATGACATTCCTACCATACTTCCACCACACCACCCTGATAATAATAATGGAGGTGATACCTCCAAAATTGTTTGACTGCTCCTTGGAGATGCTGCCCTTAATTCCAAGTATACACTCTATCTTTCTCTATTAGAAGGATAACATTTTGGACATTTCTATGATTTTAGAATAGTTCTTCCCACAATAAAATGCTTGTATCTACATTGATATCCTTTATAGTGAAAGGACCTCCCCTACTTCATCTGGTAATACTTTACTCTTGTGCTCTCATCTCACATAACACTTTGATTATCATAAGTGACTTTCTTGTAGTGGGTTCCCAAGCCTTCATCGCTGCACCTAGTCTCATACCTCAACATTCTTCAGCCTTGGCCTTTGATTATCTTGTAAGGTATTCTTGACATGACACTCTGTCTTCAAGTGCCTCTGCTCATCCTTTATACTAGGTCCAACCCCTTTCATTTACTATGAAAGCATTCTTCCATATGAACTTGTGATACATGTATTATCATGTATTGTAGATGAATTTCCTACTTATCATTCACATCTGATATGCATAATTTCCTCATGAATTTTATCCCCAAACAAGGATTCCATTAAGCATTTTCCATGTTGATCATCAAACTCATTTGTCTGAACAACAACTTAAGGGACCCAAATATTGTTTTTATATCATTCATTCATATTTAATTGATTTTAATATCAATCTTCTTTGAGGATATCTTAAAATCATCTACATGACCAAATTATTAAGAATAATCATACCCATGTTGCCCTCCTTTATGGATACAGTCCACATAAGTCATTCTTTCTTATCTTGCTATAATAGGAATTATAATTCAAAATACAACTAGGTAATTTCAACATTACCCAAGGTAGTAAAATGCCCAATTCCAACCTCCTTTGTGCTTAAATCTAATATTTTTCAACAAACCTTTATCAGGGAAAACCTATCCTGGATACCCTTTCACTGCTTCTTGAGCATACTAAGCCATACCTATATGGTTATCATCCACCTCTAGATGTCAATCTGACTAGTAGGTCATCTTATAAATTCTCCAAAAAGTCCTTTGCCAGACTCTAATTATCAATGCTTCATTAATCATTACAACCTTATCTTCTAAGGATATAACAATAACAATATCAACATTTCATTCATTCTTTTGAAACTAAGAAACTCTTAACCAGATGGTGCTATTTTAACCATTCACATTCATATTTCTATGTGTTTGTCTTGATTCCTCTATCCAAGATATTTCCAATAGGTTAATCTTAGATTTAATACATCAATCCTGTAATTGATCTTTGGTCCATCCAGGCCTAGTGTTGAAACCTGGTTATGATACCGCTTTGTAACATCACATGATCCCCTAAGTACCTTTTAAGGGATGGGGTGTGTAAATTTCACTTTTTCTGACTTATTCTTTTCTTCAATTAGACCTCGTAGATTGATTCATCTTGTCCAAATATTTATACGACTGTAAACATGCTCAATTCTGAACTCTGAATCAAAGTTACCACCTTCTCTTAATAAAACTTACGACATAATAAAATTTTTCTCCACTTCTCTTCTTTTCTCCAAAGAATAGAATTCCCCGAGTCCCTATGGGACCTGATACAGACCCTGTCATCCCTTAACCACACTCATCTAATCGACGGTTATGGCCATAGGCCTAACCAGTATGGCATCCTTTCTCTCTTCGCGCGACTCGCAACCTCGCGAGTTGGGGCATCGAGCCTTCGTGCTCCTATATCGCAAGCCTCCGAGACGCGAAAGTTAGCAATGGTTTGACTTCCTTTTCGCACTTCTCACAACTCGCAACCTCGCGAGTTGGGGCGTCGAGCCTTCATGCTCCTATATTGCGAACCTTCGAGATGTGAAAGTCAATGATCGTTTGAATTCCTTTTCGCACTTCTCGCAACTCGCAACCTTGCAATTTGGGGCATCGAGCCTTCATGCTCCTATCTTGTGAACCTCCGAGATGCGAAATTCAGCCATGGTTTGACTTCCTTTTTGCACTTCTCTCAACTCGCAACTTCGTGAGTTGGGGCGTTGAGCCTTCGTGCTCCTATCTCGCGAACCTCTAAGACACGAAAGTCAGTGATGGTTTGACTTCCTTTTCACACTTCTCGCAACTCGCAACCTCGCAAGTTGGGGCGTCGAGCTTTCGTGCTCCTATCTCACGAACCTCCGAGATGTGAAAGTCAATGATAGTTTGAATTCCTTTTCGCACTTTTCACAGCTTGCAACCTCGCGAGTTGGGGTATCGAGCCTTCGTGCTCCTATCTCATGAACCTTCAAGACGCAAAAATCAATGATGGTATGACTTCCTTTTCACACTTCTCGCAACTTGCAACCTCATGAGTTGGGGCGTTGAGCCTTCGTGCTCCTATCTCGTGAACCTACGAGATGCGAAAGTCAGCGATGGTTTGAATTCCTTTTCACACTTATCGCAACTCGCAACCTTGCGAGTTGGGGCATCGAGCCTTCGTGCTCCTATCTCATGAACCTCCGAGATGTGAAAGTCAGCGATGGTTTGACTTCCTTTTCGCACTTCTCGCAAATCACAACCTCGCGAGTTGGGGAGTCGAGCCTTTATGCTCCTATCTTGCGAACCTCTGAGACGTGAAATTTAGCGATGGTTTGAATTCCTTTTTTCACTTCTCGCAACTCGAAACCTCGCGAGTTGGGGCGTCGAGCCTTCATGCTCCTATCTCGCGAACCTCTGAGATGCGAAAGTTAGCGATGGTTTGACTTTCTTTTCACACTTCTCGCAACTTGCAACCTCACGAGTTGGGGTGTCGAGCCTTCATGCTCCTACCTCACGAACCTCCGAGACGTGAAAGTCAGTGATGGTTTGAATTCCTTTTCGCACTTCTCCCAACTCGCAACCTCGCGAGTTGGGGCGTCGAGCCTTCGTGCTCCTATCTCGTGAACCTCTGAGATGCGAAAGTCAGCGATGGTTTGAATTCCTTTTCACACTTATCGCAACTTCATGGGTTGAAACACCCAACCCTAACTGCCTTGCAACTCTGGAAGATCCAACGGTTATCGACTATTCGCCTCTTCTATCTTGAAGTGTCTCTGTTATCCGTTTCTTCTCTCTTCTGCGCACGTCTAGATGTACCTTTTCAACAACCCAGATCTATTTCGCTCCAGCTAATATAATGATAGTTGTAGCTCTTCCTTGAGCATGCACTTCTCTTTCTTCTCCTCGGAAGATTTCTTAAGTATCAAAGGTTTCGGCCTTTGCTTCTCCTCCGCGACCTTCGTAGCTATGGCTCCATGCACAAAATGACACTATCCCTCCCAGGCTTCTCTACTCTGAAGCCATGAAAGATTTCCTCGACCTTTGTGAATTCCTACAGGGTCTGTGCATTTGACCAGGTGCTATCTATCCTGAGCTTCGTCAACTATGAGGGACTTGGGAGCTTTGCGCTCTTTCTTCTGGGTTTGACTCTTAAAAGAGTCTTCAACACATATATTTCTCTCCTTCATCAAGTCTAGGACTTGAGTGGGTCTCGGTCTCTACTTTCTTTACAGGGAGCCTGTGCATTACTGCACTACCTCTCCTGAGCTATGCCTTTAATGCTACTCCTGAGAACAAAGGACAGGGGTTGAGGCATGTAACGCCCCCTCTTCTCCTTCCAATCTAACGGTTGTGAATGACTGCAGATCTTCTGACTGGATCTCGCTCGTCAAACGATACTTATCCCTACACATCCATCTCGAGATTTCAAGAGGATCATTCCTCCTCGTGCAGGGTTACTAAGGCCTTGCGCCTTCACATCCTCTTTCCAGGTTCTTGATGGGATTTTCAAGGAGGGTATCTCTATGGGGAGGTTTACCCAGGGTACTATTTGAGGTAGACAAGGGTATCCCTCTCTCGAGAACCAGACGTGAAGTCTAAATTAGATCAGTATGCATATAAATAGCGATTTATGAAAACATAATCCATATGTAGTCTTTCCATTATAAACATGCAACTACCATTACTGATCAAAACACCATACATACATTCTTGCACTGAAATCATTCAAAATTTCACATCTTATGAGAATAAATGTCAGAATATATATATATTTCAAGATGCCAGAGACAAAACACTTATAAAAAAAACACCAGAGGTGATGCAACTGCTAAGAGGGGTGCTCGTTTCCACCCAATCGTAGGCTCAACGACTCCAAACAGATTTACCACTAGCCACCCCCGTGCTGAGACCACGATACTGCAAGACTATGTCTCTATCTGCCAGTGACCAAGAATGAAGGTTACTCTCCTTCTTCTCCTCTATCACTCGCTCTGCATATTTTTCCAGAGTTCTTCCTCCCTCACATTTTCCTGTGATCGCACACTCCTACTGCCTTTTTCCTTTTCGACGAGGTTGCATGTGGCACGATCTCCCTCGTGGTGGTCAGGTGTCAGGACCCCACGGATGGGCAGTTTTACCCCCATCTCTCATTACGCATGAGGAGCCATCCACCTACCAACCTACGAGCAATTAATTTCGGGCTAGCGAGCTTCTCTTGGTTCTTCGGGCCAGTGAAGACCAAATACGGTACTGGTTTTCGGTGGAAGTTAACGCCACCATTCCATGTGCCTTCCACCACCTTTATCTAGCCTCGTGGTCTCTTTTTCAACATATTCCCCTCTTAGCAGTACTGCAATATATATTCATAATATTATTCACATTCATCGACCTTTTTCACAAGGTCTATTTACATTACACATTCACATTTTTGAGTTTGCCACAATACTTGGCTAGTATAATTATTTTTACAGACTAGGGGAAACAGGGTGTTACAATTCCCTCCCCCTTAAAGGAACATCATCCTCGATGTTCTATCTATCAACATGACTTGCATGTATAGATGTAAACAAAATCGGATATGCTTGTTTCATGGCATCCTCCATTTCCCATGTAGCCTCATCTGGGCCAAAATGTTTCCACTGCACCTTGACCTGTGCAATGGTTCGGTTCTGAAGCGGGGTTTCCTTTCTGTCCAATATGCATTGGGGTTTTGGTAGAAATTCTCCCTCTGGTTCCACCTAAATCATAGACCAATCAATTATATGATTAACATCATGTACACATTCCTTCAATAATGAAACATGGAAAACATTATGTGCTTTGACAATGGGAGGAAGTGCTAGCCGATAGGCTATAGGTCCCACTCTATCTAGAACCTCAAAGGGTCCATAATACCGAGGTCCCAACTTGGCACAAGCTCCCATTTTTAGGGAACTCTTCCTGGGCCTAACTCTGAGATATACATGGTCTCCCATTTTGAACTCTCTTGGAGTTCTCTTTTGGTCGGCATAACTTTTCTGTCGGTTTTGAGCGACCTTCAGATTTNTTACTAAGGCCTTGCGCCTTCACATCCTCTTTCCAGGTTCTTGATGGGATTTTCAAGGAGGGTATCTCTATGGGGAGGTTTACCCAGGGTACTATCTGAGGTAGACAAGGGTATCCCTCTCTCGAGAACCAGATGTGAAGTCTAAATTAGATCAGTATGCATATAAATAGCGATTTATGAAAACATAAGCCATATGTAGTCTTCCATTATAAACATGAAACTACCAGTACTGATCAAAACACCATACAGACATTCGTGCACTGAAATCATTCACAATTTCACATCTTATGAGAATAAATGTCAGAATATATATATATTTCAAGATGCCAGAGACAAAACACTTATCAGAAAAATACCAGAGGTGATGCAACTGCTGAGAAGGGTGCTCGTTTCCACCCAATCGTAGGCTCAGCGACTCCGAACAGATTTACCACTATCCACCCTCGAGCTGAGACCACGATACTGCAAGACTATGTCTTTATCTGCCAGTGACCAAGAATGAAGGTTACTCTCCTTCTTCTCCGCTATCACTCACTCTACATATTTTTCTAGAGTTCTTCCTCCCTCGCGTCTTCCTGTGATCGCACACTCCTTCTGCCTTTTTCCTTTTCGACGAGGTTGCGTGTGGCACGATCTCCCTCATGGTGGTCAGGTGTCAGGACCCCATGGATGGGCGGTTTTATCCCCATCCCTCATTACGCATGAGGAGCCATCCACCTACCAACCTGCGAGCAATTAATTTCGGGATAGCGAGCTGCTCTTGGTTCTTCGGGCCAGTGAAGACCAAATACGGTATTGGTTTTCGGTGGAAGTTAACGCCACCATTCCATGTGCCTTCCACCACCTTTATCTAGCCATCGTGGTCTCTTTTTCAACATATTCCCCTCTCAGCAGTCCTGCAATATATATTCATAATATTATTCACATTCATCGACCTTTTTCACAAGGTCTATTCACATTACACATTCACATTTTTGAGTTTTCCACAATACTTGGCTAGTATAATTATTTTTACAGACTGGGGGAAACAAGGTGTTACAATTCCCTCCCCCTTAAAGGAACATAATCCTTGATGTTCTATCTATCAACATGACTTGCATGTATAGATGTAAACAAAATCGGATATGCTTGTTTCATGGAATCCTCCATTTCCCATGTAGCCTCATATGGGGCAAAATGTTTCCATTGCACCTTGACCTGTGCACTGGTTCGGTTCTGAAGCGGGGTTTCCTTTCTGTCCAATATGAATTGGGGTTTTGGTAGAAATTCTCCCTCCGGTTCCACTTGAATCATAGACCAATCAATTATATGATTAACATCATGTACATATTCCTTCAATAATGAAACATGGAAAACATTATGTGCTTTGACTATGGGAGGAAGTGCTAGCCGATAGGCTACAGGTCCCACTCTATCTAGAACCTCAAAGGGTCCATAATACTGAGGTGCCAACTTGGCACAAGCTCCCATTTTTAGGGAACTCTTCCTGGGCCTAACTCTGAGATATACATGGTCTCCCGTTTTGAAATCTCTTGGAGTTCTCTTTTGGTCGGCATAACTTTTCTATCGGTTTTGAGCGACCTTCAGATTTTGTTTTATCTGAGTCACTTGCTGTTCCATTTATTTTAACATGTCGAGTCCAAAAGATATCCTGTTTACGGGATTACTCCAGCTGACTGGAGTATTACATGGCCTACCATAGAGGACCTCGAAGGGACTCATCTTTAGGGATGCTTGGTAGCCATTGTTGTAGGCGAATTCTACCAGTGGCAGGTAGTCTTCCCATTTCT
>JZKD02S1522381.1:0-10556 GCA_000966675.3 Picea glauca
ACACACACACACACACACACACACACACACACACACACACACACACACACACAAAGGTTAACCATCCACATAGTCTCCAGAATAGGATTTGAAAGGTATGTAGCTTACAATTGGTATACATTTTAAATGGAAGATCAAATGAAAAATAATATGGATGAAATGAAAAAGAAGTGATAAAAATAAGGGAAAGAAAATAAAATAACTAACAAAATGGATAAGATAAGAAGACAAATAAGACAGGCATAAAATGAACCAAGCCAAGTCAAATTCATATGTACATCAATGATACATTAATAACACAACTCAATGTAATGACCCCACAACCATATCACAAGTAACTAGTTGCTAAGGTGTAGTTAGGACATAGGATTATTTTTAACAAACCCCCCTTTAATCTTAATTCCTTACAAATGTATCATCTTAGCAACAAAAACTAGTGAAAAATATGACAACATATCCAAGTATTCAATCTGTAACTCATGGCTTGAAATCTCATGAGTGACTATGAAGATCTACCTGAAAAATCGCCAAAAGTCGATGCTGAAACCAAGTCTCTAAAAATCACTCTAAAATAAATGAGCTAGACAACCTATAGGTGTTCATTGAAGTGAGCCAAAAATTGATGAGAGAAAACTTTATGACAAGTGAATTGGCTACATCTCTAACATATCATAAATCCTAAAAACCCTGGAAATCTAATGTGCCGAGAGTAAAGAGAAGAAGAATCGTATGTCCTATGGAAGGTCAAAATACCATCCATGAGAAGTTAGAAGACTATGAAGCTCTCAGAAATCGACACACTAAAAAACTATCAAGAATCCTGTCGAAAGGCATCCAAACCCTATATCCATAAAATATTGTGTGTAGTAAACCAGGTGAATTAATGGTACTATCACAAATCGAAACTGTCGATCAAAATGTCATCAAGGTTTCAAACTGTCAAACCACCATCAAAGTCACAAGGTGACTAAAATCCATTGAATTCATCAAACGCCCAAATGTGGCAAGTCATCCATCTATCCAATATCCATCACAAATCTGAATCCATCATAAACAACCAAGTGTTGAACTATCTCAACGAAATATCCTCTGATGTCAAACTAACCAATCCAAAATCCATCATCCAACTAGGAAACAAACATCATAAAACAAACATCATGTCCTGAAACAATAATCCATCATCCATTATCCTAAAATTATAAACTCATCTACAATCCTTAATCCTAAATCCAATAATAAAAAATTGCAATCCTGTGAGTTAGTCCTATAAGTTAGACTTCAAAACTTCAAGCCTGACATATCAATATTCCCCCCCCCTTTCGCCTAAAAAGTGATAAGTCTAGATAATGATATATAGCCCCCTTGAAAGTGGAAAAGGGTAATAAAACCATCTTTGAGAAGAGTCTGAAGACTCAATCTTCAAATCAGAAGACTTACATCAAGTGACCCTCGATCATGCCTTGTATCATTCAATCCTGAAAAAAGTCCATGTCTGTCAATTGTAGAAATTTCTTCGATCAAGTATGGTTGTACCTGTGTATAAATTCGTCGATAAGATCATTATAATAACATATCTTCCAAATGCCAATGTAAAGACCCTAACCATTCAAAATTTACTTGTTTCCTCTAAATCTTCGGTCTTTTCCACTAGCTTTGTGAGACATGGTTTTTATTCACACAAAAACTACATGGGTGGATATCAAAACAATGTAACTCAACATGGAAAAATTGGTGACATTGTTTATAGAGTACAATTTATTTGTCCAACTGAGCATTATCAACGTCAATACTTGTATTATCATTAATTTCCTTAACAACAATATCATCATCAAAATATTTTTCAGCATCCTAATGAACATCTTGTACATCTTCCTTACCAATATCTTCAAGATTTGTCTTCTGATCATCATGTAGAAAACCTCCACTCACAAAAAAACATGTTTTTAATAATTAGGAATAAAAATATTATCATCAACCTTGTTGTATCCTAAGCCATATCTGTTTTTCTAAATTTTAATGATTCCCACACTCTAACAAAGTTATCTATATTCTCAATCCGATCATCATGTTGAACCTGCAATTTATCCAATTTTCTTTTAGTGTCATCAGCCAAGGCTACACTAACTTCATCAAAGGAAAACAACTACAACTCACAATCAACAAGATCACAAGTTTTTTTCTTTTCTTAATTTTTCTTTCTTGTTATTTGGTGTCCTCATTAATTGACATCAACTTCTTAGTCAAAAAATTTGTTTGTGTTTGAAGTAGATGTGCATTTTTTTGCAGTATGTGAAAACAAGTAAGAACATTAGTGAGAATTCGTTTTTTCATAGGAATTGTAGATTATGGAGTCTTGCTAATCAATGTGTGCGACATATTAACATTTTTTTCTATTTTTTCATTTTGAAATACTTCAAATATGCTTAATGTTCAAAATCTAAGTCCTTAAGATCGCGATATAAACCAATCCACACACAAAGAAAAATACTAGGACCCCCTTATTCAATTTAAGACATGTCTAGAATGTAAGAAAACACTTTATAACTTTTGAAAAAAAAACACCTTATAACAACTTATCATACCTTATAACTCCAATTACAATTAGCAAGCGCTCCTAACAAATTTCAATTACAATTTTGATGTGTTCCCCTTACAATTTTATAAAGCAATTATTCTTAACCTTACCCATGTAATTTATCTTTATAGTCTAAATTTTCTTTTGTTACTTTTATCATCCTATGCAAAATTTATGTTTTAATACTTACAAATAAACATCTTGGTTTTACACTTCATAAAACTAAGTATTCCTACGTGTTCCTTCTCTTTGATTGTTAACACGTCTCAGTTCTTCTTGAAGAAATATTTTCCAAGAATTGATTCCAAGTACAAGAATGAAGATCTCTATCCTTTCTTTATATATATATATATATAGAGAGAGAGAGAGAGAGAGAGATAATTTATATATATTTTCATCATCTATTGAACAACCTCCATAAATTTTACCTCCATATGAAGATCCCTATCCACTAGAGCCATAATGATTTCAGATAAAGAACACATAGAACAAGAGAAAAATCACCTTCACAAAGTCTTCAAAAACATAGGTTACAAAGAAAAAAAGATTGAGAACGCAATAAGGAAAGCCCTAGAAAAAGAAAATAACAAACCTCAATAGAGAAACAAGCAAACCCCGAGCCTCACCGCCTACCTCCCTTACATCCAAGGATTCACTAATAAAATCGCAAAAATCCTAAACAAGAAGGAGATTAAGACCTCATTCAGACCACTTAATACCATCAAACAGAAAATGAGATATGTTAAGGACAATCTTGACCAACACAATTTCAAAGGAGTATACAGAATAGATTTCTCTTGTGGCAAATGCTACATTGGAGAAACAGGCCGCTCCTTCAACACCAGGATTAAAGAGCATAGTGCTAACATCAAGAATGAACGAACTCCCACCTCAGCACTAGCATAACACTCTCTCACAACTAAGCATCACATATGCCTAGAGGACACCAAAATCTTAGCTAAAGAAGACCATCTCTTTAAAAGATGAATTAGAGAGGCAATCGAAATCATAAAAAATCCCGATAACCTAAAAAGGGACAATGGCCTAGAGATTAGTGAAAGTTGGATCCCGCTCATTCGGGAGAGAAAACATTATTAACCTTACACTCAGAACTCTAGTACTTACACCCTCTCTTTTTCCGTACCTTAACTTAACCTAATCTTCTAAACCAACCTTATACCTTAAAAATCCCTTTGACATGCATTAATAACAATTTTATTATTACCTTTTTACATATTAACCTAATTTAACCTTAACCAACATAGTACCAATTAAAATTAAAACAATTCAAAGACCAACCTAAGTGATTCCAACTTATAATCTTCTACCACTAATATGATATTAATAAAACCTATAATTAACATAAAATTAATATTATTAATATTATTAATGCCACCTCTTTTTATTAACCTTAATTTTGCCTATAATTAACTTAAAATTATTATTAATATTACTAACACCATATAGTTAACCCTAATTTTAGCCTATATTGAACATAAAAATTTAATATTAATAATATGAACCTAAATTTAGCCTATAATTCACCCTAGATTGCTAGTGATGCTTAGTCAAATTAACTTAAGATTAATATTAATAATATTAACTTCCTCAAACATAGGGTTTATTATTAATATTATTAACACCATATAGTTAACCCTAATTTTAGTCTATATTGAACATAAAATTTAATATTAATAATATGAACCTAAATTTAGCCTATAATTAATCCTAGATTGCTAGTGATGCTTAGTCAAACTAACTTAAGATTAATATTAATAATATTAACTTCCTCAAACCTAGGGTTTACCTCATTAAATTAACCTTAATTTAACCTATAATTAACATAAAATTAATATTTATAATACTAACCCCTATGGTTAACCCTAAATTTAGCCTACATTTAACATAAAAACTTAATATTTAAACCACTTAATTCATTAATTAAATCACTATCTATTACCTTTTTTGGAAAAATCTCCTCAAAACTAGGGTTTCACTTAGCCGACCTTAGTTTTTCACCCGCCTCCTCATTATTTATTAAGGGCTCGTCTCTTACTTTTCCTCAGGCTTTTTTGTCCTGAAGATGGATCCTGTTGTGGATCCGAAACATCGACCACAAGATGTCAATAGCACTGTGGTTCTTCCGACAAATTCTAAACAAATCTCTCACCACAGAAACCTACATGAGCAAATTTTACCTTTTTGCCAAGTAGCAAGAGAAACAAGTTCTTCAATTTCTTTATTTTAGTCGTACTTTTCAATCTTTGAATCATAAGATAGAAATTAGAGTTACCTTTCTTTTTTGAAACAGTGAAAACAAATCCCCATAGGATGTAGATCTCGATCCTATTATTTATCTTTTGGTTGAGATAAGGCAACCTAAGTTAAAATGTACAATTAATGAATTAGTTTTATTATAATTGTGGAAAAAATTGTTTAAATATGTGTGCCTAAAAGACAAATATTGAGCCAGGGGCTTCAAACCCTCTCTAAGGATCCCTCTCCAGGTATGTTGGTTTTAATCTCTTGTTTAGAAATATAATTCCATTTCCATTGTCTTATGGATTTTTCCCTCACCCTATGAGTTTTACCAGATAAACATATGTCTCTTATGTGTTATTGTTATTCTATGTTTGACTTCATGTTTCTCTGTACTTGTTTATTCTTCCACTACCTAACAAGTGGTATCAGAGCATAGAGTTGATGAATCTGAGAGAAGGAAAAATACGTGTAAAGGGGATTGTTGGTCATGTGTAGAGGTAACTGAAGGTCGATGGATCAAATTCAAGCAGTTCGTAAGGCAGAGGACGAGCACAGTGGAAAAAGAGAGAGAAGGTCCCTGAGTCATTTGACAGGAGCGATACCATGGAAAGTCATTGTATGAAGGAGGATTCCTTGTTTCATTATGCACATAATGGGTGGATCATCTTGGGATCATCTTGGTAAGTTAAATTATTTTCATTTAAGTTTCCACTGCTCCTTTATAGAACTTTGAGAAAAAAATTCTAGTGCCCTACCCGTGTATACACTTCATGCTTTCTTTCTATGCCCCTGTCATCTTCGCAGAGAAAGTTTACCACGAGCAATTGTTAGTGTCGGAGATCATGAACAGTGCATTCGAGCTGGCGTCAATGATGGAAAAGTACGATCTGAGGCATGGGAAATACATGGCTTGTTGCCTCATGTACAGAAGAGACGTGGTGCCCAAGGATGTGAATGTCGTCGTGGGCACGATTAAGACGAAGAGAACAATCCAGTTCGTTAAATGGTGTCTGACTAGGTTGAAGTGCGGGATAAACTATCAACCACCCACTGTTGTCCCAGGAGGGGATCTTGCCAAGGTGCAAAGGGCGATGTGCATGATTTCAAACTCGACGAGCGTGGCAGAAGTGTTCTCCATAATTGATCACAAGTTCGATCTCATGTATGCCAAAAGTGTGGCGCGGGAGGATCTGGCTGCTCTCGAAAAGGACTATGAAGAGGTGGGAGATGATTCTGGCGAGGGCGATGGTGAAGATCAAGGGGATGAATACTGATTTGTTTTTTTGTTTTTCTTCTTCTGGTCTAGTCATGTATTTCAAGATTGACCATCCACTTGAGTTGAATTGCAATTTTCACATCTTTTGATCAAAACTAAAAATAAGTAATTTGGTCGTTCTATGTTTATCATAATCTCTATCGCGACATATTCTCATTGGTATAATTAGTTCCCCAGACACAAAAATGAGGGAGTGCATTTCAGTGCACATCGGCTAGGTCGGTATTCAGGTTGGCAATGCCTGTTGGGAGCTTTACTTCCTTGAGCACGGTATCTAGCCTCATGGGAAAATTCCAAATGACAAAACAATGGGAGGGGGATAAAATGCATTCAACACATTCTTCCGCAAGACGGGAGGAGGAAATCATGTCTCTCGTGCTGTATTTCATGATTTAGAGCCCCCAAAGGGAGTTGGGCAGATCCGCTTGGCAAAGTTTACTGAAGGGAAACGTCCTTTTTTGTGGAGTCAATGGGATCCGTGAAGAGGATGTGTAAGCATGAGGCATGAGGATGCATAGGTGGAGGCCGTGGAGGAGGTGCCCGATCCAATGAAGTTTAAAATCACTGGTTTGACTGGAGGCCACGAAGACTGTATCTGGGTGTAAGGCTCGAGAGGTTGATTTGTTGCTTGATCTGTTGGAGGTCGTAAAGAGGAGCCAACACTACAATGCCCGATGATGGAAGCCCTGTTGAGGTGTAAATTTGACCAGTTCGCATGTGAGGAGAGGCCAACCCACAGAGGAGAATTCTGTGTGTTCATGCTGTCTTATTGTCTTGGAGGAATTTACGGTGAGAATTATGTCTAGTTTATGATCGGGATTACTATTGTGCGCTACTATGGTGTGTGAATCTTAAGCCCATGGTGCAAGTTTTGGACATTAATAGGATCTACTCAGTGCATAGCATGTGAATGGTTCTCTTTGATGGATCCTTTATGCGACAAGCAATGCTTGCAATGCAGCTCAATCAGTACATGAAATCAGGATGGGTTGAGAAAGGTTTTGTCATTCAATTCACTGAATACATCTACAATTCGGTACAAAATTACAAGATTATCATAGTTTTGAATATGGATGTATTGCGAGGCCGAAAAGTATGTCGAGCAGGTTGCCATAGGAGCTTTGGTTTACCTCGCTATCGTTCTCGAATATCTTGCAGCTAAGGTACTTGAGTTCGTTGGTTTCTACAAGGGACAACAAGTGGTAATCCACATATTGGAGGGATATCATGAGGCAGATTAAGTGATGGAAAAGGAGAATCATGAGAAGTGCCTGCTTATTCTGGCAGGTTTGGGGTTCCTTTGTGGTCACATGGTCAAAACCCCTCAAGGCGTTCCTATCAGATGAATTCAAGCAGGAAGATGAGGAATACGAGCTTGATGTGGCCACGGGGTAGTGCTTGGTCATATGGTTTCCAATGCTACCAGCAATTTTTTGGATGGTGATGAGGTCAATGGCGGTAGATGCAATACAATTGTGAAAGAAGCACCTTAGCCACGCTGGTTTTGGAGAAGAGTTGTTGCATCAACGTAGATGATTTTCATGTAGGAGCCGTCACGTTTGAGGAGAAGGTTTGTAAACCTGCGCGTGCCCACAATTTTGTTAAATATATTGTACCCTCAACAGTATGACCGTACACTGCCAGCTGTACTGGACAGTTGTACTTTCTATTTTCGTCTTGCTTGAGCATATATAGCTCAACCATCTTACATTGTAATAATCTCCTGAGTATCTTCTGAGTTCTGTACTTCTTCATACATTTCAATATACTATTCTATTCTTTCTCTCTGCATTTCTCTTTGCTCCACAATTTATCATGGTATCAGAGCTACAGCAGTAAGCCTCTTCACATAGTCGGGAGAGCAACTCGATCCTCACAGCGCAGAGCCTCACAGATCTTGAGAGCATGCGTCACAGAATTTTCACAAGGTTTGGAAAGCTGTCTGCAATACTCTTTAAAGATTGTCGTAAGAAGCTTGCGGAGGAAGCAGAGATAGCAAGAGAAGAAACTTTAAAGAAACCTGCACAGTTTTTCAAAGAACCGTCAAAGATTGACGTAGAAGAGTTGCAGAACGGAAGTTCGCTTAAAGAACTCGAAGAAAACGCTCAAAATTGTTRAAGATTCATGARAAAGGCAGAATCGTTTAAAGATTTCAAGAAATCGCTCTCATCCGTCAAAGATTCAAGCAGATCACGAAGAAATCGTGAAATTCTTTCAAATCATTGAAAGATTCACGAATCTTTCTTCCACATGTGTAAAGAACGCATCTCAGGCGCAAAGAACATCCATTGCAGCCATAAAATTTGTCCTGCGAATGGCTCCAAGGCGGGAAACTAGTTTAGAAGGGACTTGGAGAGTGTGGAAAAGTCGAAAGCATTCCAGCCATCCGATCTTGCGCAAAGGCCCGACAACTGTTAGATTAGCGAGAAAGTGCTCGAGGTTTAACCCTCTAGAGCTCACAATCGGACTTTTGGCTTGTGAAATCCCGACATCATCTAGACCGTCCATCCAGAAACACGTGGCGAGATCTCGGCCCTTCGTGACTCGCAAGTGTAAAGGTCTGTAGACTGTCATGAGAATTCGCGAATCGCGAAATCACGAGTCATTCTGGATCGTTGATCGAGAAAGATCGTGAGCCATCGATCTTATTTCATCGCAACATCGTTAATCGCAAGGTGGACGCGCAAAATCTTGCACTCCAAAAACTCCGATACGCGAAATCACGAAATCCCGAAACGATCACAGCCGTCCATTTTAGAGGACAGGTGGCAGCAGATCAACGCATCGTCATATCGGCATTTCAGAGTTCGGGGTTTTCAAAGACATTGCAACGGGACCTCGCAACTCGCGAAATCGCGATACGCGATATAGCGATAAGATCTCAGCCGTCTGCTTGTCCGGACACGTGGCGAACATCGCAGTGCCCGTCGAAATTTCGGCATTCGGGGTTTCAAGTCTGTCAAAGAAACTTGACATCGCAACTCGAGAAATTGCGATACGTGATACCCCGATCAGATCTCAGTCATCCATATCTCCTGGACACGTGGCGGACATCAAGGGCACCGTCAGCGTATCGGCATTCGGAGTTTCAAGGTGACAACAATTCGGAGCATCGCAAGTCGCGATATTCGGAGGCTGAATCACGACCGTCCATCTTTCAAGGACACATGGCGCAAATCCGGCGACTCAGAAAAAGTCCCGAAGAGAAAAGCGCCATCGGCATATCGGGATTTGGGAAATCGCGATCCTTGAGAACAAGTGATTGGGTTTCTCTCCAGTGAAATTCTCGACGCAAATCTGAGCCGTTCATCTTTGAAGGACACGTGGCAGAAATCGAAGCTATTCGGGAAAAGTCTCGATAAGTGACTTCATCGGCTTTTCGGGATTCAGCATTTCGCGGATCCTGGAGACAAGAGGTCCGGGACATAACCTATCGCGAAATCGCGAGGAGATATCAAGATCGTCCATCTATTGAGGACGCGTGTCGCAGATCGAATCCATCAAGAAAAGTCCCGACAGGACAGTTCCATCAGAAAATCGATGATCGCGGAATCGAGGAGACAGAAAACCTCGACATCAGAAATCGCGAAATCTCGATTCGCGATATCCCGATAAATTTTGGACCATCCAATCATCAGCAGATCTGGACCGTTGAAAAGTTGAAAGGCTATTTTTCGCATTTCGACGATTTGTAAGCCAAAGAAACGGGAAAAGCCCGTAGCGCTTTAAAAGAAAGACGCGTGGTCGCATTGCAAGGAGATCAAGGGCCATCTAAAGCCCGATAAGCGCCCATCAGCCATCGACAAATCGACAATCTCTGAGATTGGAGGTAAATACAATTTTTTACCTCTATTTTTTTAGCATTTTTTTTAAATGGCGTCGACCAGCAATCTTGGCCCGACTCAGGGTCCGATTCTTCTTGGTAAGAATTACGAATTTTGGTCTCTTCGAATGAGGTCATTCTTGCAAGCATAAGAGTGCTGGGAACTAGTGGATCTTGGCTATGTGGAACCAGATCCATCCGCCCTCACTGCCATGTCAAATGCCCAGAGAATTTCTCAGGCAACTCTGAGGACCAAGGAAAACAAAGCAAAATTCTGGATACAGAATTTTTTGGATGACTCGATTTTTTCGAAAATCACAGGCGCTGGTACTTCCAAACAGGCCTGGGACATCCTCAAAACGTCCTACCAAGGAAATGACAGGGTAAAAACAGTTAAACTACAGTCCTTGTGGACACAATTCGAGACTCTCAGAATGTCAGAGTCTGAAACTGTAGATTAGTTCATGACCAGAGTCATGGGCATCGTGAACCAGATCAGATTGATTGGTGAAACGATCACTGGTCAACGAATAGTTGAGAAAATTCTCAGAAGTCTTCCCAAGAAATTTGAAATGGTTGTCACAGCCATCCTTGAATCCAAGGATCTGTCAAGTTTTTCA
>JZKD02S1522392.1:0-10556 GCA_000966675.3 Picea glauca
GCCCCTTCTTGCACTGGCATCTGTTCATCACTGCCTGCACCAATTCCAAATGCCGGTGCCCCAGATTGCACCCACTGCCCTCCATCATTTACTGCACCAATTTCTTGTGCTTCTAGTTCACCACCTTCAATATTTATTTCACTCTCCCGATCTTCTCCATGAATTGCGAAGTTGATATGTGTATCAGAGTGAACAAGTCCCTCCATATTCTCTTTTTGCTAAAAAGACTCAGCGAGAGCACCTATTACTATTGTTAATGGCTCCTAACCCAACCTCTTCTTTCCAACTGCAGCACAACAAATTACTAACTCTTCCAATACGAGTTCATTGCCATATGCCATACAAATCCATATATATATATATATATATAAGAACCGATATTTGGTGATGGTGGCGGTGCTGCCGAGTGATGTCGGCCCGGGGTGCATAAAGTGCCCCTCATCGCCCACAGATATGACGGTCCAAACAGAAGTGCCCTCATCCCCACAGATCTGATGGTCTCGGCTTCCTTGTGACGCCATCACACTTGCCCTCCAACTCCCTCTTGGAGGGAAGTTTGATGGATACGCTATTTTCATTAATTTGGGTGGGGTTTAAAAGGGACATTTGACGTGGTGCTAAAGGTTGGTTTTCCTAAAGAAGGTGTTTTTAATACTTTTTTAACTATGGAATTAGTGATGGATAGGTTTTTTTTGAGTCCCAAACCTCACGGGAGTGGGTCTTTATCGCACAGGGTTGTCTACCCTTCTAGTATTATCAGAAGGAATCACAAACATGCTATCCACCCAAGTTATGAGCTTGTAATTGAGGCCTTTGAATATTAAAATTAGAGCTCTTGAAAGGGGAATTGTAAGACCCCTAGCTAAAGATGTGGAAGAGCCCTATCTAAAGATGTGTGTGCCCAACTGACTTGATTATACATATATATATATATATAGAGAGAGAGTTATTTAAACAAAAAATAGTAGTTTAAAATTGAATGTTCATTGTACTTATTTGATTAAAAGTTTTTTATAATTTTACAATAAGTCGATTTTAAATTATTTGTCAAACAAAAACTAGTGAACTAAGAAGTATGTACTTTAAAGGTTGGTAGAAATAGTAAAATAATTCAACATATGTAATTGAAACATTGAAATTATGAAATTAACTATTAATTAATTATGTTGGAAGTGTAGGACTGCATCCTCAAATGAGGGGTGTTGTTGGTGATGCAATCTCCTTGGTAGGTTGTCCTTCATGTCTGGTATCAATTCCTTTTTGTTTTGATCAAAGAGTCTTGATTTTCCTCACAAACACAGAAAAATGTCAAAATGAAAAAAAAAACGATTGTAATAAATAACATACAATGTTGAACATGGAGCTGCCTAGAGAAGTGAATATGACTAGATCATAAAGCAGTGTACACCAAGAATAAGCACTTGTGTTGGAATTTAACATACCCTCTTACTAAAACATCAATATGAGGGAATAAATCGAGTCTAAGAAAAACTTAGCCAGGAAAGTTTATTTAAAATTGCAGCGCCTATAAGATTTCCACAAGCTAAAATCTAGATTATTAATTTTGTTGAAAAATAAATCACATTTTCCATAAAATATGTAAAATCCTTATAATTTACAAAAAATTAAGTTTCACAAAATCTTATAGTTGACATTTAAAAAATTACAAAGATTCAAAACGAATTGTAAACTTAAAGAATAATATGTTGTTTTCAAATTTTCCCTACCCCCGGTGGAAAAAGGAAGAACTCTTTATCGATCATTGAGGCTTGAAATACAGTTATGCTTTAGAAAGCATGCAATTTAAACTTTTCTAGAAACATTTCAATTGGGAAATAGACCAATTAATCTTCAACTAGTAAGCAGGTTTGCTTTCAACTAGTAAGCTAGTTCTAAAGCAAACGCACAAAATTGGTTGTCTTTCATCTCATAACTAGAGGTGGGAGAAAATAATGCACAACCTAATTTGGATTATAATTCCAACTAACGTGTTTGCAACAAAATAGACTAGGTTTATGTGATAAAAAGTGTATCTGCAACAATTATGTTAAATTAACCATGTAACATTGTTGTTGTAGTTGCAATTGCAACCATAGAGATAATTCAATATTGCTTACCAGGTTGGTTAAACTTGAATTAAATTTGTAACAAACAAACAAAAGCGTATATTATACGTCCAAAATAAATTGGCACTGATGTTCTAAGAATTAATTTTTCTGTAGATCCCTACCTGTTTACAACAATCATTCGTAAGGTTGCATTTGAAATAGAAATCATTCACTCCATGATTTTTTCATTGGAAGTTTGATATAGCTAATTGAGTGGACAATGGATTTTAGCGAAATCTCTTGATGAGCCAATACAGACACTAAAACTTAAGAGCTTCATGCTACAGGGAAGGGTCATTACTGTTTGGAGGACCAACCACTCCAAATGAATAAATTAAATTAGTAGAAATTATGATTTCCAATTTATATCCATTTTCCACTAAATACTCAACATATCTGTGATGGAGGTAGCTCACAATCACCGCGCCAAAATAGAACTATGGAAAAATCCAAAGGGAAGGTTAATTCAAAAAAATATACTTAATATCATAAAATAATCCTAGCATCTTAATTATCCACACTTATTCACTACATGTTTGTGATACTTTTAGTGCAATATAAGTGCTCACATTTCATAATTTTCATCTCCCTGCACCTTCCTCATTATAAAATTATATGCCTTCCTCATTATAAAATTATACGGGTTAAATATTGATCTTTGTATATTTGACCATATTTGGCACAAATTGTAGAAGGATACGATGGACAACATGTGACGAAAACATCAGGAGGAACTAGGCATAACCTAAGAACCTTGAAAGAAAATAAGGTAAAGAATACAACCATAAACACAACCCACAACTCAAGTTCTAACTTAAATGGCCAATATTGCATCATAGTCCATATGGAAGGATATAATTTGAAATGATTCTTTGTTAATTGAGACCAATTACACCAAAAATAAAGGAATCCATGGTTGTTGCATGAGATGTGTGTATACCATGTGTGGAGACAAGTATAGAATATAACTACTATAGTATTTGGGAAAATATATTCTGAAGCTACTATAGTCAAAAGAATACAACACCAATCCATCTTAGAACCCCTACATTGGTTATACAAATTGCTTACCTTATGCCATTAAAAAGAAGAAATTGTGTAGAAGGTTGGCGAAATAAAACAAAGACAGTAAACATAAAAAAAATCGCCTTACTAGTTTTCATCCAAGGTTAATATTACAGGTTTCTCGATGTTAGGTATAGAGTAGAACCACACAGTACAAAGCAACAACCAATAGTAAACTATTATTAATTCAACAAAATGAAACCAATGATCAACCCAACCATAAAAAAGGTGAATCAAACAAACGTTGATTGAACCACTTTGCACAAACAACCTCATATAAGCTAAAATCGGAAGAATAATTTAAATCCTTCCTCCATCCAATAATTATTTTTAACTAAATAATAATCCCAAAGACTCGAAGACTATATGCTCAACTGGATGAATGCTTCAGTTTATTAATCCATAAACATGAAATTTACTATGATTAGTTGA
Source organism: Picea glauca (assembly GCA_000966675.3). NCBI lineage: Eukaryota > Viridiplantae > Streptophyta > Pinopsida > Pinales > Pinaceae > Picea > Picea glauca. The sequence goes on from JZKD02S1522392.1 coordinate 3,606, forward strand.
TATAAAGAATTTTCATAACAAAGAGGAAGAACTTATCTCACTAAATATTATAGACCATACAAAAAGCTAAGCGAGAAATTTCCACTCAATTGTAGGTAATCTGTTATAGACACCACTCCCTATCAGGGATATGATATCACTGGGGAAAATAAGCAATGAATGATACTCAGGCTAGTCTCTTCCCACACATAATAAGGAGGTCTTCCTTATTTTCTCAATAGTCCCTTAGAGGTATAATCCCTTTAGTGTTATTCAGTGTGTGAATGGAAAGGTTCAAGATAATGTCCCTCGACTCCGGTGAAAATTATCTTGGTTATTGGATTTTCCTAGAGCTCTCACAGCTTCATTTCATGATTGTTCTATCACATGTTATGGAAGGATTATTTTCTTAGCAGGGACTCTCAATTTTCCTCTGTTTTCCTCTACCGAATATTAGCTCCCTTTCCTATTCAAATTTTCGTTCTTGTTAAATGAGTCAAATATGGAAAGAGATTCCTAGTTGAACTCTTCCTAGTGCCAAGAATGTAGGGAAGACAACTTGCTAATTTTTAGGAAATGATGGGTTACATTCAGGAATTTATTTCCTTCAATCCTCTTAACCTCTTTCAAATTTTAAAAAATAAATTTTGAAATGCGTGAAGGTTCACATTAACATACGATATATGTTTTTAGGAAGAAACCCCCCTAATATCCCCTCACATTTCCCCTCTTGTGGTATCATATACCCTTTAAGTCTCTTTCTCCAATAGCCGTGGTCATTTTTTATTAACTTCAAAAATAAAATACTTACAATATTCAAGAAGGTTAAACAAGGATATTACATCCCTTCTCCCTTGGCATAACACCTTCCTTAATGTTTTGCTATGGCAACAATGTTTATGTCATCGCTCTTCAACTATACCTGGAATTTCATTGTTAGAGACCTAACCTACCTAACCACCCACGTAGGTAGAATAATATAATTCCATGTAATAAAGGATAATATTAATAAGGCCTAGCAGTAAGGAAGAATAAGTCGAATGTAAGAATACGTAATAGAAGCTTCCACTTCTAGAAGGATCTTTCTTTAGATTGTTCATTTGGATAGATAGAGTATAAATAGAAGTAGAGGGTATGACAAATCTTGTCTTGGATATTATTGTAATAGAGCTCTGCTATGCTGGAGGTTGCCCCCTCGAAGAAGCAACTGAACATTGTTATCACTGATCAAAGTGCTCTTTCTGGTGTTATTCTGGTATTATTCTGGTATTGTTCTGATTATATCATTGATTCTTTTACATTTCTTGTTAAAATATTTATGTTATGTATACTATTTTATATCCGGAATATTAAAAGTGGCATGAGAGCACCTTCCTCGAAAAAAAATTGTGGGTTAATTTGTTTCAGGGTAGAGACGTATTATGAAATATTAAAGCTATAGAGATTTGTGGTTACGCGCATAAAATCGCGGTCAAGGAGTCATACACTCAAGAAATACAAGTGGTACCGAATTTCACATTTGTTGGCCACCCTTGCAACTCATGNCTAAGCGAGAAATTTCCACTCAATTGTAGGTAATCTGCTATAGACACCACTCCCTATCAGGGATATGATATCACCGGGGAAAATAAGCAATGAATGATACTCAGGCTAATCTCTTCCAACACATAATAAGGAGGTCTTCCTTATTTTCTCAATAGTCCCGTAGAGGTATACTCCCTTTAGTGTTATTTAGTGTGTGAATGGAAAGGTTCAAGATAATGTCCCTCGACTCTTGTGAAAATTATCTTAGTTATTGGATTTTCCTAGAGCTCTCATGGCTTCATTTCATGATTGTTCTATCACATGTTATGGAAGGATTATTTTCTTAGCACGGACTCTCAATTTTCCTCTTTTTTCCTCTACCGAAAATTAGCTCCCTTTCCTATTCAAATTTTCGTTCTTGTTAAATGAGTCGAAGATGGAAAGAGATTCCTAATTGAACTCTTCCTAGTGCCAAGAATGTAGGGAAGACAACTTGCTAATTTTTAGGAAATGATGGGTTACATTCAGGAATTTATTTCCTTCAATCCTCTTAACCTCTTTCAAATTTTAAAAAATAAATTTTGAAATGCGTGAACGTTCACATTAACATACGATATATGTTTTTAGGAAGAAACCCCCGTAATATCCCCTCACATTTCCCCTCTTGTGGTATCATATCCCCTTTAAGTCTCTTTCTCCAATAGCCATGGTCATTTTTTATTAAGTTCAAAAATAAAAAACTTACAATATTCAAGAAGGTCAAACAAGGATATTACATCCCTTCTCCCTTGGCATAACACATTCCTTAATGTTTTGCTATGGCAACAATGTTTATGTCATCGCTCTTCAACTATACCTAGAATTTCATTGTTAGAGACCTAACCTACCTAACCCCCCAGGTAGGTAGAATAATATAATTCCATGTAATAAAGGATAATATTAATAAAGCCTAGCAATAAGGAAGAATAAGTCGAATGTAAGAATACTTAATAGAAGCTTCCACTTCTAGAAGGATCTTTCTTTAGATTGTTCATTTGGATAGATAGAGTATAAATAGAAGTAGAGGGTATGACAAATCTTGTCTTGGATATTATTGTAATAGAGCTCTGCTCTGCTGGAGGTTGCCCCCTYGAAGAGGCAAGTGAACATTGTTATCACTGATCAAAGTGCTCTTTCTGGTGTTATTCTGGTATTATTCTGGTATTGTTCTGATTATATCATTGCTTCTTTTACATTTCTTGTTAAAATATTTATGTTATGTATACTATTTTATAACTGGAATATTAAAAGTGGCATCAGAGCACCTTCCTCAAAAAAAAATTGTGGGTTAATTTGTTTGAGGGTAGAGACGTATTATGACATCTTAAATCTATAGAGATTTGTGGTTACGCGCATAAAATCGTGGTCAAGGAGTCATACACTCAAGAAATACAAGTGGTACCGAATTTCACATTTGTTGGCCACCCTTGCAACTCATGTTGGTACCCCTTCGAGTGGTAGTGCATTAGAAAACACCTGNGAGCAATTTCCACTCAATTGTAGGTAATCTGCTATAGACACCACTCCCTATTTGGGATATGATACCACCAGGGAAAATAAGCAATGAATGATACTCAGGCTAGTCTCTTCCCGCACAACATAAGGAGGTCTTCCCTATCTTCTCAGTAGTCCCTTAGAAGTATACTCCCTTTAGTGTTATTCAGTGTGTGAATGCAAAGGTTCAAGATATTGTCCCTCGACTCTGGTGAAAATTATCTTGGTTCTCGGATTTTCCTAGAGCTCTCATGGCTTCATTTCATGATTGTTCTATCACATGTTATGGAAGGATTATTTTCTTAGCAAGAACTCTCATTTTTCCTCTTTTTTCCTCTTCCAAAAATTAGCTCCCTTTCCTATTCAAATATCCCTTCTTCTTAAACAAGTCGAAGATGGAAAGAGATTCCTAATTGAACTCTTCCTAGTGCCAAGAATGTAGAGAAGACAACTTGCTAATTTTTAGGAAATGATGGGTTACATTCAGGAATTTCTTTCCTTCACTCCTCTTAACCTCTTTTAAATTTGAAAAAAAAAATTTTGAAATGAGTGAAGGTTCACGTTAACATATGTTATATATTTTTAGGAATAAAACCCCCTTATATCCCCTCACCTTTCCCCTCTTGTGGTATCATATCCTCTTTAAGTGCTCTTTCTTCGTTAGCCATGGTCATTTTTATTAACTTCAAAAATAAAATACTTACAATATTCAAGAAGGCCAAACAAGGATATTACATCCCTTCTCCCTTGGAATAACAACTTCCTTAGTGTTTTGTTACGGCAACAATGTTTATGTCATCACTTTTCAACTATACCTGCGATTTCATTGTTAGAGACCTAACCTACCTAACCCCTCACGTAGGTAGAATAATATAATTCCATTTAATAAAGGCTAATATTAATAAGGCCTAGCAATAAGAAAGAATAAGTCAAATGTAAGAATAGCTAATAGAAGCTTTTGCTTCTAGAAGGATCTTTCTTTAGATTGTTCATTTGGANTTCTCAATAGTCCCTTAGAAGTATACTCCCTTTAGTGTTATTCAGTGTGTGAATGGAAAGGTTCAAGATAATGTCCCTCGACTCTGGTGAAAATTATCTTGGTTATTGGATTTTCGTAGAGCTCTCATGGCTTCATTTCATGATTGTTCTATCACATGTTATGGAAGGATTACTTTCTTAGCAAGGACTCTCAATTTTCCTCTTTTTTCCTCTTCCAAAAATTAGCTCCCTTTCCTATTCAAGTTTCCCTTCTTGTTAAATGTGTCGAAGATGGAAAGAGATTCCTAATTGAACTCTTCCTAGTGCCAAGAATGTAGGGAAGACAACTTGCTAATTTTTAGGAAATGATGGGTTACATTCAGGAATTTATTTCCTTCAATCCGCTTAACCTCTTTTAAATTTTGAAAAATAAATTTTGAAATGCGTGAAGGTTCACATTAACATACAGTATATGCTTTTAGGAACAAACCCCCCTAATATCCCCTCACATTTCCCCTCTTGTGGTATCATATCCCCTTTAAGTCTCTTTCTCCATTAGCCATGGTCATTTTTTATTAAATTCAAAAATAAAATACTTACAATATTCAAGAAGGTCAAACAAGGATATTACATCCCTTCTCCCTTGGCATAACACCTTCCTTAATGTTTTTCTATGGCAACAATGTTTATGTTATCGCTCTTCAACTATACCTGCAATTTCATTGTTAGAGACCTAACCTACCTAACCCCCCACGTAGGTAGAATAATATAATTCCATGTAATGAAGGCTAATATTAATAAGGCCTAGCAATAAGGAAGAATAAGTCAAATGTAAGAATACCTAATAGAAGCTTCCGCTTCTAGAAGGATCTTTCTTTAGATTGTTCATTTGGATAGATAGAGTATAAATAGAAGTAGAGGGTATGAAAAATCTTGTCTTGGATATTATTGTAATAGAGCTCTGCTCTGTTGGAGGTTGCCCCCTTGAAGAGGCAAGTGAAGATTGTTATCACTGATCAAAGTGCTCTTTTTGGTTTTATTCTGGTATTATTCTGGTATTGTTCTCATTATATCATTGCTTCTTTTACATTTCTTGTTAAAATATTTATGTTATGTATACTATTTTATATCACGAATAATAAAAGTGGCATCAGAGCACATTCCTCGACAAAAAATTGTGAGTTAATTTGTTTCAGGGTAGAGACGTATTATGACATCTTAAAGCTATAGAGATTTGTGGTTACGCGCATAAAATCGCGGCTAGGGAGTCATACACTCAAGAAACACAAGTGGTACTGAATTTCACATTTGTTGGCCACCCTTGCAACTCATGTTGGTACCCCTTCGAATGGTAGTGCATCAGAAAACACCTGTATACAGACTAACCTAGATCTAATGAAGCTCTATGTAGATAAACTAATCGACCGACTGACTACTATAGTGCCATCGAGAACAACACTCGGGAAGATACTCTCTAGTACCTGGGTATTCAGGTAGCACAGCTAAGGGAACGGTCTAGTCTCCTTAGTTGGTGCCCTGAGATATTGGTTCGAGTACTACTATTGGAGACGGCACATATATGAGAGAGCTATAGCATAGGGAAAACCCTTGTCTGTAGAAAACCTTGCATATCCTAGCCTTGGAGATAGAAAAAAAAAAAACATAATGGACAAGATCTATTGTCGTGCAACTGTGTCTTTTGCATTCTGGTTGCAAAATTACGGCGCATTTTCTTCTTGTTAAGAATTTGGGAATTTCATCACTGCAATATTATTTAATACGGAGTATAAATCCGCAGGAGTAAAAAAAATTGTATCCCACTGGGTTCCTCTCTTCGCCCCGATTCCCGTGATACCTCTCATTTTTTAACACAATATTTTTGGGACCCGACCCGTCTCTGAAACCCTTATTTGGCTCCTTTCCCTTTGGATCCCCCTTTTTTCCCTGATTGCAGTGGTATCTATCATTTGACACCCTTTTTTCTTCGTGGTCCCACCCTCCCCTCCAGACCCCTTTTGAACCATAAAGGCCATGTATTACTAATTATGACGTTCTTATATTCTATAGTTTTTCAAGTTATTATTTATTCCCACCTGCAACCATGATATTTCTTATATTCAGTCATTTCTATAGCCTTCCCTTGTATATGCGATAATGAAACGAAATTTTTTCTTTCCACTAAGTTGGGGTCCTTATTTTTGGTACTAACCTCCTCCTCTAGCCTGTCCTAAGTAAAGTTACGCTCCTCTAGTATAGGGTGTGATAATTCATAGTGAACAAATTCACCATCGACATGAGTTGTTGTTACACCATCATCCCTGAGCCCTGAGCGATATGTTAGTTAGTATTGGGAATAATTAGTGGTAAATATTTAGTTGAATTACTATACTACCACAACCGCTAACACGCGGTTGGAGAACGCCGAAAGGTATTGGCTTGTAAAATTAATTATACTAGCGGAAAGGTGTGGCGGGGAATTTTACCAGCCGATACCTTTAGGCGTTCTCCATTTGCAAGTTAGCGGCTATGCTAGTTATATCATTTGAATATTTCATGTACAACCAGCATAATAAAAGATCTTCTTGATATAATGATCAAACTGAATTTATCTTCATCAAAACAGAGACTGGCCCATTCGAGAAGAAGCTGAAGAAAGGTGAGGAGTATTGCATCCAAACACTTTCTCCCGCTTACGATCTCAATAACCATGATCCCATAAATATAAACGTCATCCTTTTCAGTTAACTGCCCATAAACAACATATTCGAGTGTAGTGTAGCCTCTGCCTTATACCAAATTCATCAAACACACAAATTAATGTGCAGATTCGAGAGCTTATGAAGATATGAAGATCTGACAAAAACAAATAATAATGAATTGTTGAACTTACATTGTTCCTCTGATTTTGGTAAAAACATGTGTTTGGATTTCTAGGAA